>APFE030778700.1:43443-78961 GCA_000404065.3 Pinus taeda | reverse complement strand
TTTTTGCTTGTTTTTTGACCTTCTGGAGGCTCAAAACTTGGTGAAATTTCTTGATCTTCGCTGAGAAAGTGTATTTTTGCATGACAAATCCAAAAATGCAAACTTTTCTTGAAATGGACCTCCCAATCGAAAGGGTCGCGCACGGTGCGCGACCCTTTGGTGAAGAAAACCTGTTTTTTGACCAAAAATTCACAAATGACCAAAAATGCTCAAAATTTTTTGAACTTTGTGTTGGGGTTGAGTCATTTAGCACCATGCTCCTTCAAGGAAGCCTCAACCAAGATATGGAGGGGATCAGGCCTTTTTCTTTGTTTGAGTACCTTAGCCAACCGTCCTTGGAGCACCTTCATTCTTGCCTTGCATACGTGCATTCGGGCCCAATAGTGGTTCTTCATATTCCGGAGCAGGTCCTTATCTCTATTGGCCTTGGCTAGCAACCTCTCCAAATGAGCATTGACCCAAATAAGCATAGATTCTCGATCTATGGGTGTCAAATCACTGGGTCTCCTACGAGCCAATTCCCGGTCTTCACGAATCTTCCGCTGCTCATAAAGCTCGTGCTCATTCTCCAACTGTTTGTTGCGCTGCTCTAAATAGTTAATTATCCATTTTTTCATCTGCAATTTCTTGTGCAGCGACTCATTCTCGGTCCTTTGCTCTCGGATGATCTCCTTGAGCTTTGAGGCAGGGGAGATATCCTCAATATCAATGATATCAATATCTGGATCACATGACAATCCTTGCTCAATCCTGGGCTGCTTGCCCCTCTCTGATACCTGTGCTGCTGTCGGAAACGAGGCCCCTTCCACCTGGTGTGGAGATAACACTCGCAGTGCTGATGAAGAAGGCGAGACCCCTTCCACCTGCTGTGGAGAAAATACTCGCCGAGCTTATGCAAATAAGGCCCTCTGGCCTCTCTGATAGGTGACCAACGGAGGAGAGCTGACATGTCTAACTTCTGGGATATCATGCTGCTGTGAAGGTCCTCCCTCCTCATGAAAAACCTCCGAGGGTGGTGGTGTCCCTGTGAAGAAGTCTCGGGAGATGAAATCCTCCCATGGGATACCCTACTGGGCCAACTAATGCATGACCACAATCTTGATCAAAGCATAATGGTAAATGCTCCTATGTTGTTGTGCTGGACTCTTTCTCTGCACCAATGGCACCATCTTCTCAATATTCCAGCACATGAAAAATGTTATGTTCATCATCCGTACCTGTGTGAAATGCATCAACAAGCGAATATGGTACGAAAACAAACGTGAAAATCTACCCTCACAGGTGAAATAGTGCATGATGAGCCTCATCAAGGGAACATACTCATCCTTCAAAAATCTGAAAGGAAATACACCAGTCATGTACCTCATATATTCAACTTTAATGTAAGGTTCATACTAAAATCTGTCCAATAGTTTGCGCTTGTTCCACTCTTCTCCAACATTAGGTATCCCCGTTGCTTGAGAAACCATCTCAGGTGTCAATGTAAAATCCACCCCTACAAGATTTACATGCCCATCATGCAAATGCAAAACAAACAAGCGGACCAATTCCTTGTGATGCTGAATTTGAGAAATCCTCTCGCAAAATTCATAACATGATTGATAGCGGAAACATGTGACTGCAAGTGGACAAGCCTACAAATAGGTCAAAGAGGTGGGCTCCTCTCTCACATGGTGACCACCCTTACCACCCCTCCTCCTTTGTACCTCAACCTCTGGTGTTGACTCACAGTCATCACTTTGCTCATAGTCGGTTTCAGTTTCTGACATGGTTTCAGGAGCAAAGTGGCTGAAATGTACTGCTGCTTCTGCTTAAAATCTGTTGTTTTAACTGTTTTGAAATGTTGTTTCAAGGGGACAAGTAGCACAAGGGAAATGTTAGGGAAGGGAGACTTGGAAGGGAAATTGGGAAAAATATATGAAACAGGGAGTTTAGGGGAAGAATTATGACATATACATCATCATACAATTTCATTTGCAAGGATGTTATGGGAGGTAGGGTCTAGGGTTTGATTTTTGATTTCTTAATATTTTTGGTAGGGAAATTAAATAACAGTGATAAGGGAGTAAGAAATGGGAGGTGGGAAAATGTAGGAACAATAGGAATGAAAAGGAATACCTTAAAACAGCAAAACAAACCCTAGAAACTTTGATATTTTCAAGAAAAAGCACATGGAGTCTTTACTTGCAAATGAAGGCTTTTAAAATATTATCATGATCTTCTTCAAGCTTTAGCAAACCATAATTTATATGATTGAAGGCCTACCTAACAAGCTTGAACAATTTGGGGTCTTTTTGAAGTTTATAATCAATTGTTGTAGATGAGCTCCTGAAAGGTCGTGTGCAGGAATGAAGGGTCGCGCACACCCAAGAGGTCGTGCCCTTGTTTTTTGCAACTGTTGGGACCCCTTGGACGGGTCGCGCCCACCCAACAGGTCGCGCATAGCTGTGGAGAGGTCGCGCACTGATCCTCTCTGCAATTCCGCCCGCTTTTGTCTCCAAATCGCCTTTCACTATTGTTATGAGGCAAATGATAATCAAATGGAGGGAGAGAGGGGCTTTATAGGCTTGATTTGAATTTATTTCATGTCAAAACCCTCTTTCTAATGTTTTTCATGACACTTTTTAAACTTTGAATGTTGCTGACTTGTTGGTTTTCTTTTGTCCTGAAATTGGTTGAATTGATGTTTTTCCTTGAAAATTTTTGCAGGGATGGCTTCTGAGGAATCTTGGCAAAGGGGACCAGGGCTGCATGCTGACTTTCGAAGAATTTTTGAATTTTTACAATTTTTACAAAATTTTGAGAAATGACCTTGGCTTTAAAAACAGGGTTTTTAAATCCAAGGTAAAAATTAACTGTACAAGATGAAATCTTTTGAAGAAATACTTTGATAGTTCATCCCTCTGGCCTGCTGGGCATTTATTGACTTTTAAAGACATGACCTCAAAGACAAATTGGACCTAAACCCTAGACCTAGGAGTTTTGACCTTAAGACAAGACAAGCAACTTTGAAAGAGTTTATTGACTGAAACAATCCAGCAGTGCCAAGAGGGGAATAAAGACACCAGCTCCTCCATCAGGGTTGTGGCATGCCTAATGGAATGCAATGAGATGACACTGATGAGACACCTACTTATGCAAATGTAAAGAGTTTTGATCGTTGATGGAGGGCTACTAGACCGACTCTAACACAATCTTCAAAGATGGAAGGCCAGAAATAACCAGCACAGAGGATTTTCTAAGCAGTGGTGTAGCCTGACATAGGACTACCACATGCCCCAAAGTGGCAGTCATTCAAGAATCATTCAACCTCTTCAAGTGTTAGAAATGTGCGAAGAACAGAGTCAACACCAACTCGGTACAATGTATCAACAAGAATCTGATAGGGTTGAGGTTGATGCCAGATGTGGCGTCAGTCGGATTGAGACAACTCAGATCAGAAGGTTTAGGTTTGAAGATAAATGATAATATCTCCATACCACGGGTCAAGAGTGCTACTGAGAAACAGAGTTTCATCAAGAATTTGCTCAGTAAAATCAGTAGAAGTGCTTGCAGCCGGAAGGGCACATATCAACTCGGAAAAAACAAGTGATTTCTTTGATTTGGTGACAGTAAACTCCAAATCAAAATCCTGTAGAATAAAAATCCATTTGGATTATTTTCCCCCAAGTAATTGACGATTCAAAATATAGGTCATGGGGTTGCAATCGGAAATCACTGTGGTTTTCCGTAAAAGGATATAATGATGAAATATTTGGATAGCGTTGCCAAGGCAAGTTTCTTGACATGGGCATATCGAGACTCAATGTCAAGGATATTTCAGCTTAAATGATAAACCACGTGTTTGCTCCCATTGTCATCATCCTAAACCAACACCATAGCAATGGTATTATCAGTTGCAGCCAAGTATAGGAAATAATCGTGTCAATAATTAGTGGGATATAGTAAAGGAGCATTGATAAGCGTGCTTGTCAAAGCATCAAAGGATTTTTGGGCAACTTCATTCCAAATGAAAGGGATCCCCTTTTTAAGAAAGCGGGTAAAACCCTTGGTGAGTTTAGCATAGTTAGGAACAAATCGACAAAGAAAGTTAGCCTTTCCTTGCAGGCTTTGCAATTGAAGCAATGAGGTAGGAGGGGGTAAGTTTGCAATAGCCTCAACTTTTAAAGGATCTATTAAAATACCTTCACAGGACATAACAAAATCTAAGAGTCGACCAGATTCAATGCAAAAATTGCACTTGTGTGGATTGAGACGGATGTTATAGTGTCGACATCATAGAAAGATGGATCTTAAGTGATCTGGATGTCATGAAACTTAGCAGTATGGGTTGGTAAGTAGTCAAGGTAAGGTTGAACAATGTGTCGAATATCATGAAATGCATAGGATTTTGCTCTCTGGAAGGTAGCACCAGCATTTTTTAAACCAAAAGGAATCTTTTTATAAGCAAAAGTGCCACATGGACAGATAAAGGTCATCTTATGTTGATCAGCAGGTGAGATGTGGATCAGGTTGTAACCAGAAAAGCCATCCATAAACAAAAAAATCTCACTCCCATCACACTCGTCGATGATCTGATTAATAAATGGAGTGAGGTAGTTGTCTTTTGGACATGCACGATTGATGTCGCGGTAATCAACACATACTTGGATTGTGCCATGCTTTTTAGCAATAGGGACAATGTTAGACACCGAATATTTCAATGGGATTGGATAGATAAATCCAGCTTTTAAAAGTTTCTCAACTTCTGCCTTAATAGCAGCATCCTTTTGAGGATGCAAGGGATGAAGCCATTGGTGAATAGGCTTTGCACCAAGATAGGTAGGTATTTCATGCACCACAATTGTTGGATCAATACCAGGCATTTCCTCATATGACCATGTGAAGACATCTCGAAATTCTTTGAAAAGTTCAGTGTAAACCCTGATCTCATTAGGAGAACAGGAAACCCCAATATGAATAGTCTCAACAATTCCAAGTTTAATGGAAATTTCAAGAGGCATGGTTGCAATAATGTTTTCCATATTACCCTCAGACAGGACTTCGTGCACCAAAACAGGTGTTTGAAGTGGATGCATTGGGCTATGAGAAACAAACACTTCAAGATACGAAGGCATCTCACTGAGGCTGGGAAGAAATGAAGAACGATGATGTAGATCGTTCCAAGGGGTTTCATCCAGAGACATAACCTCAACAATACTCTCATCGGTGGAGAATGTCTTGTTCAAAGGATCTAGAGAATCCCCTAAACCAAGCCAAGGAGATGGCACATAAGTATCTAGGTTCATACTAAAAACAACATTACTTTCTGAAGTAGCCATTGAAGCCAAGACAACTTCTTGATAAGCTTGTTCTAATGGACTTAACAGCGTAGAATCACCAAATGAATCAATTTTATCTAGAGTAGGAATAATCCAAGGATATATAGAAGCAGAGATCATATTGATCGAAGTGACATTCACAGGTGGGAGATTAAAAGTACCCATTAAAGCATAATCTTTGAAAATACCTTCCCCCACACTCTCATAAGGAATTTCAGTATTTCCCACATACGAGACATTGTTGTTCGATGTACCGAAGAGAAAAAAGACAGTTGATCAATGGTGACAATTTTTCCTTCGTGAGGAAAATGAGCACCCAGAACAAAGAAGAAACCACACAAAACATAGCGTGGGTCCAACCTCACCTGAGAAGAAGGTTGTAATTGAGATTCACATTTACAACTTCCACTTCTAGCTCAATGGTCTTTCCTTCTAACGTGATAGGCAAATTTGTGAGAATACCATATGGATGGGAGCCTTTGCATCAAAGGCCTCCAAAGTGTTCGGGGATTGATTAAGGGGAGGAGAGCCAATGGCCTTCCAACATGAAATATACATGATGCAAATGGAATCACCTTCATCAATAATAGTCTGATGGATCGCCTTTCCTTTAATGATAAATTTAATCAGACAAGAAATCTAATGAGGAAGACGAGGAACGTGGTTTTCAAGATCAAAGAAACTTGAATCAAAAAGATAAATGGTTCCTATAACAAACAACAATGATTTCCACTGCGTTGGACATGTTTGGATAACTTCCAAAGAAGACATCGTCGAAGGTGCTTGAGCTAAATCTTCAACAATATTATAATGTTCTACAGCTCTAGCATTCGAATTATAAGATGATTTCCAAAGTACACCTTTAGGAGGTGGTCAGATTATGAATTCATTGTTAGGACACTCAATATGGAGCAAACCAGAACTGGATGGAGTGGAAGTAGAAGTTGTATTAGTAACTTATTTTTCCACCATCTGCTTTTACAGGGCTTGATAGTCCTTTGTTCGAGTAGCAATCAAAATAGGTAATGAACCTTGCATCATGAAAACTTGGGAACCATAGGAGGCAGAGGATTATGGATGGTCTACCAAATACGTCTGTTGAGATGGAAATGGTTCTTTCAAAATAATCACAATCCCTTTCAATAAATGATTAACTTCAGCGCACCGGGGACAATCCTTGGTATAATGGTATTCCTCACAAATGAGGCAAGGATATTTTAGCTTTCGCTTGGAAGCATCATCAACAGATGATTTGGGTGGATCCTATTTTGGGGTATCGGTTTCAGCTTTACCTTTACCCTTTTTCTTACCTTTTGAGGCCTTATCTGCTATGGTAGATTTTTTCTTCGAAGAAGTCTTAGTGGAAGTCTAAGACATTGCACCAATTACACCATCAACAAGTGGTACATCAGGATACTTTGATGTTTCCGGATCCAAATATGGTCTTGGAGCATCAGGAAACATATCATATAGCGTGCCAGATTAGGAATAGACTAAGTCGAGATATTGAGCATGGGCAATAGCTTGGTCCTTGGTAACACACCCACCCGTTGCTATATCTACGTAAATTTTGTTTGTGAATGATTTCATGAACCATTCAGTTAACAACTCATCAGAAATATCGAATTTGATGAGGCGACGTTGACTTCCCCATTCATGGATATGATCAGAAATGTGGGTCACAGTACCTTGCTTTAGTGATGTGAGAAAATGAGTGCCAATTTCATATCGAACCGGTAATTGGAAGTGGGTGAGGAAGGCCATAGCTAAAGAGTTAAAGTAATCATAGGTCACTCGACGCAACTCAATATACTATTTTGTGGCAGCACCTGTTAAGGTTCTTTGAAAGAGGTGGAGAAGGATAGAATCACCAACATATGAATTTGAAGAGCACCATAAGTGATGTGTAATCACATGGGCTTGCGGTTCCTCTTTAGACTTTCCTTCGAACTTAGTGCAATCACTCAGGATTTTAGTAGGAACTAGATGCCAGTAAGGCGAATGAAAAATAGGATCATTGGTAAGCCTCGAGACATCAGGCAGTTCCAATGTAGCTAAAAAAGGAAATTACGAATTGAATGGCATGTAGGGCCTTTGAGGAGGCCCAAACTATGAGTTCCAACCTTGTTGGTAAGGATTTTGGCCCCACAGTGGAGGATTTTGACCATATGGGATTTGATTTTGCCCGCACTTAGGGGTACCTTGACCATAAGGTGGATTTTTTCTAGGGTAGGTTTGATATTGACCTACCATAGGCCGTTGATAAGCATTATACGCGACATACATATTGTAAGGTTGTTGGACCTGTTGACCTTGGACTTGAAGAGATTGACCCTATTATTGCAGGGGTTGACCTTTTGATTACAAGGGCTAACCTTGTTGATATACATATTGAGATTGCTACAAAGGTTGAATTTGCTGCTGCAAGGGTTGACTTTGTTGTTGTAAAGGTTGACCTTGCTGCTACAAAGGTTGGCCTTGCAGATACAAAGGTTGAGTAGGTTGTTGAACAAACTGAGTTTTCTACTGCAAAGGCTATTGATACTACTGCAAAGGTTGCCCCTGTTGTTGCAAAGGTTGCCCTTGCTACTGCAAGGGTTGTTGGATAGTTCCTTGGGATATACTCTGTGGGTATTGGTAATTTCTGAATTGAATCTGACCATATTCACCAGGGATAGTGGATTGGCCATTTTGGACATAAGCTCCTGCTTATGGAGTGTAAGATGGATTGACCAAGGCTTGTGAACCATATGGGACATAAGCATGTTGGAGTGGAACCTCAGCCATATAAGGTTGTTGATATTGGATATTACCCAATCCGGATGGACTAACAGGGTTAGGAATACCACCAGAATAAGGTTGATTGAATCCAACCATGTGAGATTGTAATCCGCTCACATGGGTTTCACCTAACACAAGAGGAATGTTCAGATTTTCCCGCCCAGGCGGTGGCACCTTCTGTCCACTTAATGGAGGGCTGGAAGAATTAACTGAAACCTGACCTAAAGTAGTCAGTTGTACTAGAATGGACAGTTGAAATGGCAGTACAGGTTGAGATGGAATTGTAGGTTGAACGAGAACTGATGTGACAATAGTTTGTATAGAAATTTGAGAGGTCGTGTTTGGAATAAACGGACCAGTAGTAGGCAGGGAATTTGAAGACCAAATGGGATTTTGATACAAGGATGAAGCACTAGGAGTTCCTAAAACTAACTTGGCTAAGGTCGTATAACCAAGTGGAAACATAGGCCCACTGGTTTCAGGAAGTGTGTGAGATGGAACTCTTCCTGTAAAAGGAAATCCTTCTGGAGGAAATTCATACCCTCGTTCATCATTGACATGAGGAGTATGAGTAGCGGTAACTTCTGCATGACCCAGAGAAGAGGATGGGATATCACCTTCTGAATCCATGGATGGAAACAATTGGTGAGGAGGAATCTAAGATGTATTAGGAGATAACTCCAAAGGAACACCAGGTTGATCATAAGGACTGTAAGGACGCTGAGGAGATATCACAACAAGATCAACTAATGGATTCGACGGATATAGGACAAACCTCTATGGACTCTCAGGGGTTTTTGGATCAAATTCTTGAGGTGACAAGGAATCCGAAGGTGGTGGACGAGAAGAAAGGGGTTGAATTTTTGGGACAATCCCAAGTTCAAAACCTTGAGCTTCAAGTGACTGAGGAAGTTTTGGGTGAACTCCTTATGAAGACCCTTCAGTATCAGACAACGAAGGGTAACTTTGGGGTGAACTCAATGGTTCAGCCACGATGACTTTCTCTCAAGAGCATAAAAATCGAGGAGATTCGTTAAGGGCTAATTAAAAATAAAATTTACAAGGATTTATTCAATATTGGGCCAAGAAGCAACTGCATGGGTTTAACATGTTATCGTGGGAAATTATTTTTAGAATTTGAAACAAAAACTTTGCCTTTTCATGTTTTAAGAGTCGAGAAAAGGAGAAAAAGGTTACTCTAGTTGCTTTCGTTGGTTTAGCGAGCTTGAAAGGACAAGTGCTCGATGAAAATTTCAAGTTTAAGGAGTCAGAAAAGATCGAAATGACTACTCAGGTTACTCTAGGCTAAAGGGGTTACCAAGTAACCGTGAACTACAATATACACCTTAGAAAATAAATTTACTAAGGACTTTACATACATGCAGGTAATCTCTCAAGGGTATGTTTACGTGAATTCACACAAATTGCAAAGTGAAGCTAGGTGACCTGGAGATAATATTGTCTGAAAAGTTCGTAGTTGTTGAAACCAATCTCCCAATAGTAGGGGAGAAATGGTTCAAGGGGGATGAGTTAGATGTTCTATTCTTCAAGCAATTTGTAAAACTAGAATATCTTGACAAGTTTGCCTCCACCTTCCCTAGCACTTATCTCCAAAAGCAATATGTATACCTTCTGAAGTTCATCCAAAGGTATTTCACTTGCGAAGGTAGGTTCAATATAATTTACCAATATCATCTCAGGTTGCTATGGCATTTCACTGAGAGAGAACCTATGAACCTACCTTACTTCTTGCTTAAATGTCTAGAAAGAATGGCCACTAAGGTACAGATTCAAAAGGAAAACCATGCTTCAAGTCTATTTCATTTCTCTTTGATCAAAATCTTGGTTAAGGATGTTGTTGAAAGAAAGAAAATACCTTGGTTTGATTTTCTTGCTATTATTGACCTCTTGCCACAAAATGGGTCAATCAAGGTAGATAAATAAGAACCCAAGAAGGAACATCCAATGAAGGAGATCACTCATCCAGTTATGAAAGTGAAAATTGTGAAGAAGGAAGGTGCCAAATCAAGCAAGAAATTTGCAGGCAAGCTTAGTAAGAAAACTAAGTTGCAAGGCATAAAAGATGACAGGGTAGACAAAGGAACAGAGTAAAAGGAAACATCAGCTAAGCAAGCCATACTAAAGGTTAAAATTAAAGAAACAGTCCAAGATGAATTTGTGGTCAGACCTAGAATAAGGCCTAGTGTTAAGAAAACCCGGGAAGAGGAATCCCCTCAAGAAGTTGTAGAAATATCTGAATATAAGCAAACATATGCACAGGTAGATGAAAAAGTGGATGACCTAAAGGGACCAAAAATAGTACAATCAGATTTTGAGGAAGAAATAGCACCATTAGAAACAGATGTTATACAGTACAAGGAAGAGGGTCCTAAAATAATAAAGATAAGAGAGGCTATGTCTAAAAATCAAATGAGGATAACATTTCTGGAGAAGCAGAATAGAGACATAAAATGGGCCATTAAACATGTATATGACAAGATAGAGTTACCCTCAACAAGTGCGAAAGGAAAGAAGAAACAGGTTACTTTTGCTGAAAAAATAGAAATGTGGTGTTGAGGTCTAATGAGCCAATAGTAAAGGTCTTTAAATCAAATATCAAGTATGTGCAACAAATTAAACAAATAGCTAAAGCCCATGGTACACTCTCATTCAACCAATGGAAACAATATCATAGGGGCCATGAAGAGTTAGAAGAGAGCAAAGACTAGGTCAATCAATTTAGGAAACAAAACCAAGAGTATAAGAATTATATTTAGAACATTTTAGAAAATTGTGACCATGAGGTCAAAGAGGCCTCCAAAGCTCTTGAAAAGAGTAATAATTTTGTCAAGTGGTTACAGTGAGTCTGGATACAGTGCAGAAATTTGTATGTAAGGAATTTGGTCCTTAATGCACAGCTGAGAACTATGAGACAGGATTTAGAGGAGGCACATAAATTGCTAAAGAGATATGAGGGGGCTTCTATCATCCCTCCACTTATGAAAATCCCTAATTTTTATCTTAAATCCAAAACATCATCATCTGTATCATCACTTGTGAAGCAACAATATCTCATCACTCCAGATCCTAAGTCGAAGACTCCTAGCAGCGAGGTTTCTAATGGCAAACTATCAAGCAAGAGGAAAAGAAAATAATTAAGTTTTCCTTTTAATTCTCAAATTTTGTTTAATTTTCTGGTATATAAATATGTTAAATATGATATGATCGGCATAATAATGGCATGACAGCACTCAAAGGCAATGAAGAACATTCAAGAGACATTTGTAGCAATTTTTTTGCGCACTCATTACGCATCCCATGGTCAAACCAATTCCCATACACAGTATGAGGGCCAGTTTTTAGGTTTTGAAAGTGTTGGTGTGGATTCCATATGGTTTCCATCTCACCCCTCCAGTTGCTTACCACGTGTGAGTTCCAGAAGCAAGAAGATTTGGGCGCTACGCAGGCTTCTCAGCAAACACAAAAGCAACTTTTTGGATTTTTCTATTTCAGTTAGTTTTTCATGTTCAAATACTTTTTAAAGATGTTTTGTATTTAATTAAGTTGTTTTTTCTTTCAAGAAGACAAAAAATTAGGCTTTATACTTTATTTTTGGATAAAATCATGGGAAAAAACTACAATTTATTGTTTTTCCTAGTTTTGAATCAATCTTTTGGAGGATCGAAAGTGTAGTGAACCTCGAAACATTTTAATCATATGTATCTATTATATATTTTGATGAATGAAGATAGAAATGGTTGTTGTTTGTTGACTGATGTGTTAGTACTAAAATTGTAGAGATTTCATGTCTGTGTAATCAGTAAATGATAAATGTTACTCATGTATTAGGGGTCATTGGTCTTACTATCCAAGGATTCTTACGCTATGGTGCATGGGATTTGTTTAGTTTATTGTTTTTTGTTTAATTTCTTCTCTGTGTTATGATTATTTGATGCCAGTTGATTAAGAATTCAATGTATCTACTCTTTGTCAATTGTTTTCTCGTCTCAGACTCAAATGAAATGTTATATGTTCATACATGTTATCTTATATGTCTAGTTTTTCTTTCTCTAAGGAAGAATTTGTTAGTTTCAGTTTACCTTATCTATACTAGAACCAACCTGTGTATCCCATATTCATGCTTACATGCCCTTGAAATAGTTATCAATTTATTTGCATAAGTATAAATAAATTAATGACTAAATTTATCATGAATTACCAATTATTAGGTCATTCACACTTCGACCAAAAACTTTCAAAATTCCTTAGCCAGAACTGGTCTCTGTTTTAAATCTGTGTTTCAATTCTTTCCATTTAAGAGTGAGGGAGAGCCCTCCAGCTAGAAAGGCTAGTTTTCTAGCCTATAGTGGTTTGCAATTACCTCTATTGCCCTTTCCTCAACTTGAAGGGAATTACAGAGTGATAACAGAATCAACACCTACATATTCAATAACTTTAATGAACAACTCACCAACATATTGCGCATCCTTGTATTGTCCAAGTGCATCCACTAATTTCAAGAAAATCAATCCATTCAATGAAGACACCATGAAGTTGATGAGTGCGTGGCATGCTAGATTCGTCCATTCATCAGAAACAATACTAACCCCAGATGTTGGTCGTGATGATTTAATAGGCTCAAATATTTTGTCCACCTCTTTCTTTTCCTTAGTCAACAATGTGGTTTGAAGCTTCTCTGATCTAGGAGGCACATACCTTGATGGATCCCCTTGAGTTAGAGCTCAGTACATCTCAAGAAATAAAGGTGAGCGTGCAACATTAAAGGATATGAAGTTCTAATGGAAAAATAATACAATTATACTCTACAATTATGGGCAATGGAAATCACAGTTTAGAACAACATTCATAGACATGCAATAAGAAAAAAAATAAGTAAACAATGATTTATATGGGAACCCAACTAGTAAAAACCCCTCAAGCCTCTTTGCATTAATTAGTTGAATAGAGAAACTATTACAATTGCATGCTCCATCTGTAAGCACCACCTGAAAAAGCAAAATTATTCTCTCTGTTGAATGAGAGCTTCTGGCCAATACATAGCCAATTTCAGCCTCCTCCATCCTCCTATTTCCTTGCATGGTCCTTGAGGAAAGTAGCTCCTAAAAGACAAGAATTTCCTCCTATATGCTTGTGTGATTCCCAAGGATTAATCAACTACCTACATGCATAATTTTGTACACTCCACTAGTATACAAATAATTTTATATTAACCTTAATTCCTCCACTCTAGCTGAGGAATTCAAATTCCATCCATGCATGAGCTATTTTTGGTCTGATTGATTAGTTAACTAACAAATCTCTGAGTTAGATTGTTGTCTCACTACTCAAATGACCTTCAGTGGACTTTATTAATTGTTAAAGGTTAGTTAATTGAGTACAATTGAGAATAACTTAACTAGATTGCTAAAATTTAGAAATCAACACATGCATGACTGAAATTGAAGCCCCTAACTCGAATTTACTTAGCTAACTAAGTGACAAGGGACATGTCACACTAGTTAAATACCTCCAAGTTGTCCTGCGGATGTGGAAATTTGACTAAGGCTAAAGTCAAATTGAGCCTTTCTTGCTACACTTTCTAACACTCCCTCTTAGCAAGAAATGGATTTTTCACCACCCCTATCCAACACTTATGGAATGTACTAAAGCACTACCTCTCACTATTGTTGTTGCTACTGCAACAACTACAACTGAGAAGCATCCAAAAAAATGTTGAATCAAGTGTCTCTGCAAATATCTACTTGGAAGATTGCATTGATGTTGATTCTACATTGTGCCTCTTTCACTGTTATCAACACCGCTCTATTCTCTACGGCATCTTACCACACCAACTCACACTGATTATTCTTCTATTAAACATTGTGGGCCCCTGTAGTAAGGTAATCATCCATGAGGAAAGTATATTGCAACTTCTCTACTATGGATCTTGCCAAATTCTTTGCAACTCTGGGGTTAAGTCTTGACATTGTCCACCTCACTCTAGGAGGTATAGTTCATGCATGGAAAAATCTACCTCTAGCTTGTAGAGATTTTTTACTCTTTTTCCAATTTGTTTCACTTGCATAGTAGCTTCATGGTTCAAGAAGGTTTTCCCCTTACTAAAAGTAACATCATAGCCTCTATCCTCAAATACTACTACAAAGTTCAAGTTATTCTTCAACCCAGGTACAAACTTAACATATTTGAGGTGAATATGGGAGCCAAAATCCCTCTTAAAGTTGCAGTACAAATTCCTATAGAACTGTACCTCCCATCATCCCCAAGTTCTATATTCATTTGGAGATCCTTCTCCTCTAGGGTGTTGAAAAATTCCTTATTTCTTGTCATATGGTAAGAGGCACTAGAATGTAGGTACCAATCACTCCCTCTTATTATGTTGGCCAAGCAAGCAAGGAGGGTGAAATCTAGCTCAAATTGAGAAGCCAAGGCATCCGCTCTTGCTCCTGGTACAGGCTCCTTGCTAGATTTCCTTTGCAGACACTTCGTTTCATAGTGTCTGAATTCATGGAAGTGAAAACATTTTATCTTTCTTAGATCCTTCTTCTTTCCATTGTTCTAGCTAGACTCAGCCTCACCTTGGTACTTCTTTCCTTTGGCCTTCATTCCTTTGCCAGCTAGAGAAAATTTATCTTCCTCTTCTTTGGATGTTACTCCATCTCTGGTATTTCTCCTAAATTATTCTTGAACCAAATCATACCACAATCTTTCCCAAATTGGTAATTTTTCCTTTCCATTCATAAAGTCTTGGTAGCTATGCCAGCATTTTGGAAGACCTAGAAGAGATAGGCTCACCAAGTCATATTTTATAACATTCACCCCAACCCCTCTAAGCTCATCTGGAATGTGTGTAAACCTAGATAGATATTGTGGAATAGTGTCATTTTTCTGCATCCTAATGTTTCGAAGTTTGTCTTTTAGGGCCAATTTTCTATGGTCACTATTATTTTCAAATATATTAGTCAGTGCCTTCCACATAGAATATGGAGTTTCATTTCCAAGGATATTCGAGACCACATGGTCTCTCACATCCTCTAGGATGATCCTCCTGGCTCTAGCAACATCCTTCTTCCATTGGGCTAATTTTTGTGCATCAAAATGTTGGGGTTTCACAATGCCAGTTTTAGCATATTCTAATACACCATTATCATCAAGCACTTATTCTATTTGGTCCTTCCAGGCTATGAAATTTGAGCTACCCTCCAGGGCATACTCCAATCTCAATTCATTGAAAGCCATTCTTCCAAATCTGAAGAAAAAAATGCTAATGAAGTTGCAATTCGAAATTCCTGAAGAAAAAATTCAAAATATTGGTTCTAATGTGATTTCAGTGCTCTGATACCATGTTGAAATTTGATAGAAATTTCAACTGCTTAATATTTCAAACTGAAAAACAAAAGACACAATTATACTCTAAAATTTTGCAGAATGGAAATCACAATTTAGAACAACATGCATAGACATGCAACAAGAAAAACCACAAGTACAAAGTGATTTCTAGGGGAAACCAATTGGGGAAAACCCCTCAACTGACTATATTAATTGTTATAGGTCAGTTAACTGAGTACAATTGAAAATAACTAAACTAGATTGATAGAATTTAGCAGTCAACACATGCATGACTGAACTCTAAGCCCCTAACTCTAAATTACTGAGCTAACTGAGTGAAAACAGCCATGTCACACTAGTTAACTACCTCCAAGTTGTCATGTTGATGTGGAAATTCAATTTACTCAATTTGACTAAGGCTAAAGTCAAATTGAGCCTTTCTTGCTACACTTTCTAACACTTCCTCTTAGCAAGAAATGGATTTTGCACCACCCCTATCCAACTTCTGTGGAATGTACTATAGCAGTACCTTCTCATGCTTAAGATGTTTTTTAATTAATTATATAACTTGATTTTACCTATTCAAAATATTCATTATACATTTATTGTATCAAGGGCACTCAACATACTATCATATGAACAAAACTTAATTAGGATATTTCCTAAGGTCTATATCAACCTTAAAATTCCAAATTCTAAATATTCCAGGAGAAACCTAATGTCACTGTGACAAATACTTTCCAATTTTTTTCCTACACTTTAATTTTTGAGCCTCCTTGTGATCTTAAGATCTATTGTTTCAAGTTGTTCATAGTTATTTCATGACCAGTTGATGTTTTTCTAAGTGTTCAAGTTTTCCTCTAAAGACTCTAACTGTTGAAACCACTTGTTTACAGACTCTTAGATTTTCATGCATTCATAAGCACGCTCCTTTCTAGAAATCCTAGTAGTCAATGCCCATCCATGAAAGTAGTGCTTGCATAGTCTTTGGAGATAGTGCATGCACAATCCTTAGTGACAATGACTGTGAAATACTCAGTGGCAGAAATTGCACATCTATTAACACGGAAAAATTGTACACATGTTTGTGCAATACATAGTGTAATAAGAAAAGAGTAAGTGGCCCATTATCCACACATTATTTATTTTTCATGCAAGGAACAATCCAAACATAGCGTAATTAGAGGGTATTGTAAAGGACCATCAAATATCCACATCTTATCACACTTTGTATGTTCACTTTTCCGCTTGCACACACATTACACATCACACACTAAGCTTCTATAAGCTTTGTACAAGAGGGCATCTAGTTTATGGAGACTTTTGTACTTAGTTTATTTTTGCTTACACTCTCACACCCTAAGTGAAGCAAGACTCCTAAAAGAAACCATAACTTGAACCAACTAAATTTCCCCATAGGTGCCACAAAATAATTTATAGTTTAGGTTAGGACCATCGGGGGTAGGAAACCCATAAGCCTTTATGGTCATGTTACATCTTTGAAACATAGAATTTGACTTTTAGGGTGCTTAAAATCCTTCATCATCCGACGGAAAAGACTACCCGATCACTTAGAGACTCGATTAAGAGGGGGTTCAGCTTAGGTCCAGTGTATGTAGTACTATTTGGGACTACCTGACCCGCCCAGTGCTCGGTACTGGTTACAGTGCTCGGTACTGGTAACAGACTACCAAGAAGATAAAGACTCGACTACTCCCATGGGATAAAGGTATCTTAGTGTCCAAAACTAGGGCATCCTTTCCCTATAGGTGGAGGTGTGGGAAACACTAAATCCTCATTCGTTACCTTGGTTGATTCTTTTGCTGCTGGAAAGAATCACATATTCTCTCAGGATGTTGCCCCAATACCCATTAGAAGATATCTCCACAAGTCCTAGTTACTTTGAGAGAGGTAATGATGAATAAGTATTCATAGGATATTTTATCATATGCAAAAATAAATGAAAACCATTTTTTGTTTGATTGGTCATATAGCATAAGTTAATGTGAAAGTAATAATTTTATTTTTTGTTATGTTTTATGTATCTGATTTACTTTATTTGATACATATCTCCTTCCCTCATCACACAAAGTGACACACTTTACTCAACACCATAGGGGACCCCACGGCTCCCTATCTCTCTAGATGTTTCCAAAACCTCCCTCTATTATCGAGAGGGGTATCAAGTATCTCATCGTTTAGGCATAAAATACACCACACAAACACCATTATAGGATCATCCTTTATCATTTCAACTTTAATTGGGACCCCTCCTCATGAAAGTAATCCTTTCACTACCCCTCACAAGACTCCACACGCTACCCCTCAAGGGATCCCACACAACTCCCCTCTTGGGAGTCCACCCGGTTCTCACCAGGGTAACCATCCTAATCAGGGAAATCCTTTACATATAGTTTTTCAAAACCATTTTTTGATGGCGAACAACTTGCAAATCACATTTTAGCTTCCTTAAGTTTCCCTGATTTAATCCAGTTAACTAATGATCCTATTGCACATGGCTAGAATGGCCACCCATGCCAACCAAGCTACCTTCAGATGTTCCAAAATTCGAAGGGAAATAATGAGAAGATCTAGGAAACCATGTTATGACCTTTCACCTTTAGTGTACATCCAACAGTATCACGAAAGATACTATTCACCTGCACTATTTCAACACACCCTCATAGGGCCCATAGCAAAATGGTACATAGACCAACCCTCTGGGTCACATGTGAACTTCGGTTCCCTAGCCACAACATTCCTTATATTCTTATAACTCTCGGTTTGCTAAGACTCGGGATTGGAACTCCTAAGCCATTTCAAACAAAACTATTCTACGCACATATCAGACCACTTCCATGTGTTGAGAAATCTAGGGCATAGAAATTAAGCAATTTCTCTTCTTTTAGTAACTGCTTGTGAGTGATTTTTTACTTCTTTAGATTAGGATCCTCTTTTACTTAGGTTATTAGTGTTATTATTCATCAAATAGCTACCAATGCATAAACCATAAAGAGATAAGAGACACAGAATATAGGCTATCATCCAAAGCCAAAACCTCTCACTTTTGATAGGAAAACCCAAAAAAAAAAATATTCTTCTTAAATAGATTCCAATTGACGAATACCAAGACCAAGACCCTTGACATCTATTGTCAAATTTTTCTTTCTTTTTCAAACTCCATCATAGTCTTCATATCATTCATGGAGATATCCTAGTCAAATCTTCTTGGTATTTTAGATTTTGATTTCCTTTACCATGGTTGCATATCCATGATATTTTCCTTCCTTTCTTCACACATCTCATTCCCAGGAGCTTCCAATCAGAGTTCCTCAATCATTTTCAACCACCTCATACTTCGAATGAGGACATATTATGTTGACTTCATCTAGTGAATGTGTGATCCATGCATTCCTACAGTCATTTGAGGGATGATATCCTTCCTTTTGATTATGCTCTCAAGATAGATCATTGATCCATGTTACTTACAACCATATGACATGACTCTTTAATATTGAATATAAGCATACATGCCTCATTTTCCTTTGGGTTATCTAGACTTCCTACAACATCTTCCTTGATTGAAAGAGCTTCAATCCATTGATCTGCTTCACCTTTATGTCATCATCCCATGAATTCCACAAATTTGGAATTCTTGATGAAACACTTGCTTCCCCTCATGATTGGTGAACCTTTCAATAAAGATTCCATCAGATAATCCTGAGGATCTTAAGTATCCCCATCGGCAGATGTTTCCATTTGATAGATGTATGATGAACCTTGTACTAGATGACGTGCCACTTGTGTTTTCAATGAGATTTCCAAGAGCTATATACTTTACTTTGATAGATTCTAAATGTCTTTCATGATTTTCTATGATGATGTCATGAGCTCTTTCTTTCAATGCTTCTATGATGCCTTGATGCATCCCATTATTTTACTTAATGAATCATGATAGCCATATTTTAGAAGACTTAGGAATTTGAAAAGAAATAATGTGAGGAAGACTATCTCAATAGTGGAGACGTATTGCTTCCTCCTTCTTGGATTTCTTCTTTTCAACTTCCTCCACTTCCTCAGTGTTGTGGCCTTCTTCTCTTCCTCTTTAGTTATTGTCCTTCTTGAGCTTAGTACAATCTCTCCTATAGTGTCCATATTATTGACACCCATAGCATTGTATTTTAGCCATTTTCTTCTTCTTTTTCTCAGGACCAAACTATTTCCAAGTCCCTTTCTTTTTGTCATTGCAACATAAGCTTGATTTTTCTCACCTACTCCCACATTAGATTTGGAATTTAATCTAGATTCTTCAATCTTGCATAGTGACCATAGATCCTAGAATGGAGTATCTTCTTTCTTCCCATAAATACTTGAAGTAAAGTTACCCCACTCTTTTGGTAGTGCATTTAATATAATTGTAGTCATTTCTCTATCATACATGACTTCTCCCAGATCTTGTAGTTGATCCTGTATCTCAGATATCCTCATAAATTATGAGGCTATTCCATCTTCCCTTGACATATTCATCTTGTAGAGTTCTTTCCTTAATGATATGACTTCTCCAGCAGTGCTTATGGAATACAAATCTACCATTTTTTCATAGATTTATTTTGAATTTTTTAGTTTAGATACATATGGGATGAGGGGATCCTTGATGGATTCTATGAGAATCCTTTGAGCCCTAACTTCACCTTTAATATATTTGGCAAGATCTTGAGCATATTCCTTTCTTGGGTTAGTGATAGAACCTTTGACATGTTCCATAACCTCATTTTCAATGAGATTCAAATTTGTCTTTTTCTTCCATGAAAAATATTTTGAAGCCCCAACCAATTTGTTGATTTCCTTGCAAAAATAAATTTTGACATATTCATATGTGGACATAAATATACTTACTTGATAGGATCCTCCTTCTTGTTGCTTCCTTGTTGTTGATGATGATATAAAGGATAGAAAATTTCTCCTTGATGAAGGTAGTTTTCTTCAATAATAATCCTTGATCCCACAAATAGTGAGATGACCCACCTTTTTTATCTAACTTCCTTTTGATGAATAGTATTTAAAACACTTTAACTTGAGTAGATGTAGTTTTTTTTCCTTCTCCCTCTTGATGATGATCCCAATACTACTTTGTAGATTTATTTGATATAGGGTTATGATGGTTCCTTTGACTTCAATATGATATTTTCCATTTGATTCCTTCCTTGAGATTTGATCGTTGAGTATCCCTTGATGTGATGCCCTTCCTTGACTTAGTCACCTCACCACTGATACCATGTTGAGAAATCTAGGGCATATCAATTAAGTGATTTTTCTTCTTTTAGTAACTACTTGTGAGTGATTTTTACTTATTTATATTAGATCTTATTTTACTTAGGTTATTAGTGCTACTCTTCATCAAACAACTACCAGTGCATAAACCATAAAGAGGCAAGAGACACATAATATAGGCTATCGTCCAGGGCCAAAACCTCTCACTCTTTGAGAGGAAAACCCGAACAAATTCTTCTTCTTATCGACATTTCAATTGATGAATACCAAGACCAAAACCCTTGACCTATTTACCTCTCCAAGACCAAGACACAAAGCTTCTAAGCTTGACCTTTTCCTTCCTTGAGTCAATGATGGTCAAACTATTGATTCTTATTTCCTTCATGACTACTCCTTAGACTTCTACTTCGTGCAATTCTCGGCATCCTTCAAAACTCATATTCATTTCTCAGCTTCTCTTCATATTTCAAATTCCTTTCTCGGTTTCTTGAATTAGGCCTGTAATCTTTCAGACATAGCTTCAACTCTTAACTCAGTTATATGTTATAAATTCCTTCACTCTAGATGGAGGCTTCTATTATGGTAATACAGCTTGAGTATCACCCTAACTTTCTTTGTGGCTGACCTGTAATAACTTGTCTTCTTCTGTAGTCCATATACCTTGCACGTGTGAAGAGTATCCAACCAAAACAGATCAGAAATAACCTCGATTATGTTCTCCCTTCCTTCTCTTGGTGATAGGTTGCCTTCTTGATGAACCTCACACTTTCTTTTTGGCTTCAGACGTTGACCTTATTGTCTCTTAAAAAATTTCACTAAAATAGGGTCAATCTACCCTTGTTATATACCTAGGGGGGATAATATGGGGTACCAAGGGAGGTACCCAAGGTAATAATGTAATAATGGGATGGGCCATAGTAATAAATAAGGTGGTTAACCCATGTCATGTAAGGGACCACAAGTAGTTAATAATAATGTAAGGGGCCCATTGTATTAGTTGATGGTATGAGGAAACCATGGTAATGATGCATGGTATTGTATGTATGAGGCCTATATAGAGGCTAGAGACTCCACATGGAGAGATATGAAGAGAAGTATTCTTTTATGAACAGGCATATGGCTTGTGGAGTGTTCTCCTTCCTTAAGGAGTGAATGTATGGTGTTGCCCTACCTTAAGGGTTTGATCAATAAAGTGAATCATTTCTATCTATTCAGATCTTGTTATTCTTGGGTTTATTTATATTTTCATATATTTCCGAGGGAGGTACCCAATATTATCTCCCCTAGGTATATAACAACCCTATTTATAGTTGTTTCCCATGCTAATTGGCCGACATGACATGTGGTGAACCAACGTGTCCTTTTATGAAGATATTATTATCCTTTGAAGATGACTTGTAGGAGGAGACTTTGCTTGGTCTTAGAGGGTAATTTATACTTATCTAATGACTCATACAAAATGCAACATGCCCAACAAGGGTCCTTCATACATGACATTGACTCTCTTTGACTTTATGACCAATCCTAAAGGTTCACAATGGGAGACATCACTAAAAATAAATTTCCTTGCCCATTAAACCCATGAGACAAGCATTACAAAAATATTTTATCAATTACATAAAATCAGATTTACATATTTCATTATGAATACCGAACCTAGTTACGCTTTTCAACACCATGAGTGGCGAAAATGTCATAGTTTTTGCAAAGCTCATCTGGAGGCCAAACTCCTCCTCGACTTGTTTTTAATATCTCTAACGTCAGAAATCTCAAAATATGTGGCAAATTCCTCCCCACAAAATGAGGAAGAGGCTATCGCCAAATCTCAACAATTAGAGCTCATATACACGCAATCTTGATACCTCTACCATGTCCTTCCAAATTCTCCCCACTGACAAACTTTTAAACTGGAGTTACCACATGCATATAGTGTTGCAGACAGGTTGATTGGGACCATAGCCCAAAATCAATCAGGAAACACCTTCTAGTACTCTAGAAATACATAAAGTGACCACCATTTGGTGCCATGCTTGCAACACTTCCACCACAAAACATAGTATATTATCCTAGTCAACCTACCCCTCTGCAAGACCCTACTATGCAAGTTGGCCCATGCCCTCCCACGCAGGGTAGCCAATATCCCCCCACAAAAGGTATCCAATATCCTCCCGTATAGGTAAATACATATCCCCCTAGGACTGCAGAAGCATTTTCCACTTCCCAAAGAACATATGCTAACCAAGGACATGGGAACTAATATTTCCCTTTTCCACCACCTCAACTGAATAACCCACCAACACAAAATAATTTGGGGGCTAATTTTTTTCAACCTTCTCTCCCTCAATGAAACCAATAATTTGAACAGCTACACATAGATAATCCACCCAACGCTACTAAGAAAAAAGGAAAGAACAAGCCAAAGGTAGAGCTTGGGCGGGGAGGAAACAATCAACAACAACCCTCAACAGCACCAGTTGGGGGCAACCCAACTTGGAACCCAAACCAAGGACATACCAATAATAACACACAAAGAAAGTAATAACCCTAGTCTACAGACTAATCATGTTTGTTCCATTTGTGGGGGATATGTTCATTACACCCATCATTTCCCTCAACTCCCTGAGTTGAAGAGGATGAAAGACAATGGGGGGAAATGGGGACAAAACCAACAAACTATGGTAATTCAGAATCCTTTCCCCCATAAAGGAGTGGTAAATAATTAGTAAGAACCCTTCCAACAACATTATCAGAATCCTCTTGCAGGAAATTCCCATAATACCTCAAGTCACAACATTTATATGGCAGGGGAAGAGGTTCTCATGTAGATGCAGAACCGAGATTATGGAACTCCACTAGAAACCAAGCCTTCCACCTCGACCACACAACACCTATAGCACCTTTTAAAATACATCGATGCCCCATAGAACCCATCCCAAAGTTGGTCAAAGGAACTTTACGACAAATTGTACAAAACTCAAAAGGTGCTCACAACTCTAACATAGTCGATGACTTAGTTCAATGTCCTTCAACTATGTCAGCATTGGAAGTTTTGCAAACATGCCCAACCTAATGGAAAGCATTACTTTCTACATTAGGAGAAATTGACCATGTCAATTCTTGTTTAATGGCTTTTGACTTAGATAAATCTACCCCACATCATCCATCAATCGTCACCTTCCAAATTCTCGTCTCAGTCCAGAATATCACCATACACCACTTCATAGTCGATGAGGGAGCATCCACATGTATTATGTCCAAAACAGTTTGGAAAAAACTTGGATCTCTTGAACTCGAACCATTCGACATCACTCTCAGAGAATAGGACCGGTTCCCTTTTGTTCCCATAGGCCTATACCAAGATGTTCGAGTACAACTTGCCAATAAAATGGTGCTCATTAACATAGAAGTATTGGATTCATAGTTGGATTACAATATCCTTCTTATATGAAGTTACATGTATGAAATGACCACAGTAGCATCTTTCATGTTAAGCATAACGATGTTCCCTCATGATGGGAAAATTGTTGCAGTTGACCAACACACATACTATGAGAAGAAGACATTAATTTCCCGTAATAGTGTGCTACCTTTCGTCGAATCTTCCCCTGAGTTAATCACAACCTACACTGAATTCGAACCAGAACAATTTAAACTAGCAATGCTCCTCAGTACATACCTTTGAGAATCACATTTGTTGAAGGGCATTCCTATAGCGACAGGAACCCTGGTGTGCATGATGAATTCATAAAAACCCCATCAAGATCGATAACTAGTTCCAAATACCGACAACACTGCAATTGTTTATTCTACATTCTTACCATATGATATCACCCAAACACCCTTCTTATACCCACCACCTAGTTTTGTCTCGCACCAAGTCATGGTTGTTGAAAAGTAACTAGGTTAGATCTTCATAATGACATGTAATTGTGATTTTACGTAATTGATGAAAAGAAGAAAAATAAAATTATTATTATAATGCTTGTCTCATGGGTTTCATGAGCAAGGAATTATATTTTTAGTTTCACTCCCATTCTGAGTCCTTAGGATTGGTCATAAAGTCAAATTGAGTCAATG
Organism: Pinus taeda; assembly: GCA_000404065.3. Lineage (NCBI taxonomy): Eukaryota > Viridiplantae > Streptophyta > Pinopsida > Pinales > Pinaceae > Pinus > Pinus taeda. Next base: position 54,164 of record APFE030778700.1, on the reverse strand, counting down.
TCATGTATGAAGGACCCTTCTTGGGCATGTTACATTTTGTATGAGTCATTAGATAAGGTTGAAATCCGTCCAATATAAGCACTAGGCATCCCTCTTCAAGTCGGCTTCAAATAGAATTAATCATTTCTCCGATTGACATGTCGGCTCAACTTGACGTCATGTTCACTTATATACATGGATAAACAACTATAAAATAGCCTAGTTCGAATACCATTTCAAATAGAAATTGCAGAACAATAATTCAGTCAAGTATGAAGTAAAAATAATGTGAAGGAAGCTTAATTATCAGCGAGGGGAGAAGGAAGAAAAGTGAAGCTCCTAGCTTCATTTTCTTGGATTTGTTTGAGGGTAATTTTGTTGTCACATATGCGTAGATGGAGGTCATATGTTTCAGTAAGGTCTAGAGGAATTACAATCCTCTTAGATAGTTGAATTGGAAGAAGAACAAGTCTAAGAGGAAGCCGATGCAATCTAGAAAGAGTCCCTATGTAAAGAAGGCCTAATTCTAGGAGGATGAAACTAATGAAGGACTAGGAAGCCGAAGTTGAAGGGTAACCAAAAAAGAAGGAAGGAGCAGAATCTTGACTAGTGCTAAATTTGTCTCAGAAGAGAAGTAGTGAAAGATTACTTGTGTCTTGGTCTTGGAGAGGAAAATAGGTCAAGGATCTTGGTCTTGGTATTCGTTCATTGGAATCTCTATAAGAAGAATAATATGTTCGAGTTTTCCTCTCAAGAGTGAGAGGTTTTGGCCTTAGTTAATAGCCTATATTTTGTGTCTCTTATCTCTTTATGATTTATGCATTGGTAGTTGTTTGATAAAGAAGAACACTAATAACCTAAGTAAAAGAAGATTCTAATCCAAATAAGTAAAATCCACTCACAAGCAGTTACTAATAGAAGATGAATCACTTAATTGTTATGCCCTAGATTTCTCAACATGGTATCGAAGCTAAGGTGACAAATTCAAGGAAGGGAAGTCTACAAAGAAGTATTGGGATCATCATCAAGAAAAGAAGGGCAAGTTGAAGATATCTACGAATCAAGTTCCTTACCATTAGAGACATCACCAATAAGTAATCATTGATCTTTGTCAAAGGATCCAAAGAGATCTCACTCTTTGTGGGATCAAGGATCACTCTTGAAGAAAACTACCTTCATAAAGGAGAAATTTTCTACTCTCTATATCAATATAACCATCAAGAAAGAAACAAGGAGAAAGGAGAATCCAATCAAGTAAGTACATTACCTTATCTGAATCTATCAAAATGTATTTTTTTCAAGGAAAGAAACAAATTGGTTGGGGCTTCAAACTATCTTGCATGGAAGAAAAGGACAGATCTAAATCTCATTGAAAATGAGGTCATGGATCATGTCAAAGGATCTATCACCAAACTAGGAGAAGAAGATGCTAAAAAAACTTGCAAAGTATATGAAAGGGTAAATTAGGGCTCAAAGGATTCTCATTGAATCTATCAAAGATCCCCTCATCCCATATGTATCTAAACTCAAAACTTAAAAATAAATCTATAACATATTGGTAGAGTTGTATTCTGCAAGAATTGTTGGAGAAGTCATCTCATTAAGGCAAGAAATCTACAAGATAAATATGTCTATGGAAGATGGAATAGCCTCATACTTTATGAGGATATCTGAGATCCGGGATCAACTACAATATCTAGGAGAAGTCATGTCTGATAGTGAAATGAATACAATTGCATTAAATGCACTACTATAGGAGTGGGGTAACTTTATTTCAAGTATTTATGGGAAGAAAGAAGCTACACCATTATAAGATATATGTTCACTATGAAATATTGAAGAATCTAGACTAAATTCCAAATCTAATGTGGGAGTGGGTGAGTGAAATCAATCTTATGCAGCAATGATAAGAAGAAAGGGACAATTTGGAAAGTTTGGTCCTCAAAACAAGAAAAAGAACATGGCTATAATCCAATGTTATGGGTGTCAATAATATGGACACTACAAAAGAGATTGTCCTAAAATCAAGAAGGACAATAACAAAATAAGAAGAGAAGAAGCTCATATCACCAAAGAAGCGAAGGAAGCTGAAAAGAAGAAGTCCAAGATAGAGGAAGTAAGAGATCTCTATTATGACTGAGATAGATTTTCCCTACCTAAGATCTTCTCACATTACTAAGTATTTTGTTGTAAGATATGGTTGTCATGATTCACTAAATGAGATGCATCAAGGCATCATAGAAGCATTGAAAGCAAGAGCTTGGGGTAGCATCATAGAGAAGCATGAAATATGGTTAGAATCTATGGAAGTCAAGGATATAGTTCTTAATAATATCATTGGATACATAAGTGGAAACATCATCTAGTACAAGGTTCATCATACATTTATTAAAAGGAAACATCTGCTGATGGGGATACTTTATATCCTTGATTCTTGATGAAATATTCATTGAAAGGTTCACCGACCATGAGGAAAATCAAGTGTTTATTCAAGAATTCCAACTTGTGGAATTAATGGGATGATGGTATGATGACATAAAGGTGAAGGAGATCAATGGATTGAAGATATTTCAATCAAGGAAGCTATTGCAGGAATTTTGGATGACCCAAAGAAAAAAAAATGAGGTATGTATGCTTACATTTGATATTGTGGAAGTCGTGGCATATGGTTGCAAGTAACATGGATCAATACTCTATCTTGAGAGCATAATCAAAAGGAAGGATCTCCTCCCTCAAATGGATGCAGAAATCCATGGGTCACACATTCACTAAATGAAATCAACATAATATGTCCCCATATAGAGTATGAGGTGGTTGACTACAATTAAGGAAGATATCCTCATAAAGTGTGAAGCTCCTAAGAATAAAACGTGTGAAGAAAAGAAGGAAGAGATCGCGGAATATGAAACCATGGTAAAGGCAATCAACATTCGAAGGACCGAGGAGATTTGGCTAAGATATCTCCATGAAATATATGAAGACTATGATGGAGTCTAAAAAGGAAAGAGACTATTGACAATATATATCTTTAGGAGATGTGTCAATATGTATGTAGGATGCTGATGCAAACTAGAAGATGTCATGATGAGAGACCATCAAAATGGTAATGTTGATTTCAATGTTCATTCCTTTATTTTTGAACAAATATCTGGCTGAGTTTATGCAGGGCTTCCAAGGGAAGATCTATGGATGCCTTCCACCATTGATGCACATGTAGTAAGATGAAATATCCTTAAGTAAACATGGTATGAAGAAAGAAACATGGCATGAAGAAAGGCCAAATATGGACTAATAGATCACTTTCCGATGATGACATGACTCACTCATGGATGAAAGTGATGGATGGTTTGTTCCCTAAGAAGAAGTCCCAAAATATGAAGACTCCTAAATGACGAAAATAAGTTCATGACATCATGAAGGGGAGTCCTTCAAGCAGTTGGTTGTCCCATCATCTCCACCTGAGGACTTGCTGTAGGTCGGTAATTAAGAGGGATACTAGAAACAAGTTTCTTACTTGGAAGAAACTTGGAAATTCATAAGCCAAGAGGGATCTTAGGTACATTCCTTCCATAGGAATGAGTACATTCCTTTATTGTAATAGTTATATCCTCCCTAAACAAGAGGGAGAGATAGACACATTATTCTTGTCTTCACTTGGGAAGACAGAATGGAGGATTGGGTAAGCATATGGAATCCGATTCTCTTTGAGGATGTATTAGGGCATCCAAGATAAGAGTAGTTGTTGAGGACTGATATTATTGGAGGGAATCCAAGATAATAATAGTCCTGGTGGAACACACCCTGAGAACCTAGGTGGGGTATGTTCTGAGAGAGATAATGATGAGGGTGTTTATACATCGTTGGTCTCACCATCATTATGATCGGATCTCATGGAGAGATAGAGTTGTTAGTCAAGGCCTTGCTATGTGATAATGTTGGTTTATATGATGTTATACAGATGGGTTACCAATCCGACTCTTTTTATGAGAAATTCTTCATATTGAGAATGACCAAGTACCATTATGAATACCTCCCTAGTTAAGAGGTAACATTGAAAATTAACTAGGTTCGGTCTTCATAATGACATGTGTAATTGTGATTTTATGTAATTGATGAAAAGAAGAAAGATAAAATTATTATTGTAATGCTTGTCTCATGGGTTTCATGATCAAGGAATTTTATTTTTAGTTTGACTCCCATTGTGAGTCCTTAGGATTGGTCATAAAGTCAAATTGAGTCAATGTGATGTATGAAGGGCCCTTATTGGGCATGTTACATTTTGTATGAGTCATTAGATAAGGTTGAAATCCTTTCAATACAATCACAAGGCATCCCTCTTCAAGTCGACTTCAAATAGAATTAATCATCTCTCCAGCTGACATGTCGACTCAGTTTGATGAAATTCAATCAAGTCATAAGTAAAAACGGTGCAAAGGAAGCTTAATTATCAATGAAGGGAGAAGGAAGAAAAGTGAAGCTCCTGGCTTAATTTTCTTGGATCTATTTTAGAGTAATTCTGTTGTCACATATGTGTAGATGGAGGTCATATGTTTCAGTAAGGTATAGAGGAATTACAGTCCTCTTAGATAGCCGAATTAGAAGAAGAACAAGTCGAATAGTAAGTCAAGGCAAGCTACAAATATTCCCAATGTAGAGAAGGCCTAATTCTAGGAGGTTGAAACTAATGAAGGACTAGGAAGCTAAAGTTGAAGGGTAGCCGAAAATAAGGAAGGATTGGAAGCTTGACTAATGTTAACTTTGGCTCGGAAGAGAAGTAGTGAAAGAGGACTTGTGTCTTGGTCTTGGAGAGGCAAATAAGTCAAGGGTTTTGGAGAGGAAAATAGGTTAAGAGAGGTTTTGGCCCTTGTTGATAGCCTATATTTTGTGTATATGATCTCTTTATAATTTATGCATTGGTAGTTGTTTTATGAAAAATAACACTAATAACCTAAGTCAAAGAATATTCTAATCCAAGGAAATAAAAAGCACTCACAAGCAATTATTAATAGAAGAGAAATCACTTAATTGTTATGCCCTAGATTTATCAACAATGGCAACTCTTACATTTCCAAATATGGATTTGGCGATACTCGCATGGTATCTAGCCCCTTAGGCCATGTTAACAAACTTAGTTATCACCTTGACATGAATCATTCTTGTATCCCCTCAAACAAATGAATCCTCGGGATACCACCCCACAACAAGCAATGCCTACATCAACACCAGTCAGTGCCAGAAAAAAGGGATAAGAAAAAAGGAAAGAAGATGGAAGCTTCAAATGCTTCCTCCTCCAATGTACCTCCACCCTGTGCTTTGTGTGAAGTAGTTTGGTACCCTACCAATATGTGCCCCAAAAATGCTAGTGAACCGACCTCCATCTACTAGAGAAAATACCACACCAGTACGTAATAAGGAATTGCACACCAACCATGCATGTGCTATATGCGGAGAGTACGGGCATTACACTCATAATTTCCCCAAAATCCCTCAATATCAAGATGCATTAAATACACTCATTCAAGCCAATACCGTGGCTCCATCAGTACCAACTACGTTAATGGTGAATGATGGAAATAAAACCATCCTTTATGTTTCTAGGGAAGAAGCTTCATGCTCATATTCCTCTCACTCCCATATTCACCCAACCTCCCACCATACGAGGAGGCAACCAGAATCAATGAGACCTCAACCCGCCTCTTTGTGTGCTTTATGCGATGAACCATACCATTTTATTAACCAATGTCCCGAGTTACGGGCATTTAGGAGGTATTACTTTTCCCTTCACATTGTCCCTACCAACAGGCCCAAGCACAGAAATCATAGTTGTCACATTTTTGCACAAAACCATCATACTGGGTGTTTTCCATACCCTACCTGACTCTGCGAAACATTGGATTTTATGTACTGATTCATAGTTGATAACTCAGCATTAGTCCAAACAGATACCCAATCCTCGAATAACACCACACCAATGGGGTCGATAGATCCAGGACCATATGATGTGTATTTGAGGAAAAAACACCACATGTGATACAGCTAGGCACCCATTAACATGTTACCTCCCACCACCATGGGTCAGGATCTAGAAGGAAGACAAAACAGCCTCAAGAAGTATTGTCAAAATCACCCCACATGTGTGCCCTATGTGATAGACCCTACAAATGTTTTACCCACAACTGCATAACTTGTGCAGATACATCCCCTAAACCCATGGGGAGCCCATGCCAAATCCTTGGTCTCCCATGAGGACCGCAGATTGTCTAACAATCACTTGCTTTGTCCACCTTTCTACCCTAAAAATCGATCCATATAGGTCACCTTCTATGACCTAACTACCCTAACCTACAAAAATCACAAAGTTCAAGCTATGATCTCTTACTTGTCTTTCCTCACGCGCTTCCCAGGTGTAGAGGTTGATTGTGACAAAATGAAACAACTCCCAAAACCACTCTGCACTCCAAGACAACAAGTACAAATGATGTGGCATATGGCCCACTTTGCCCTATATATCACCCTCTTTGTCATCTTCTCGATCCCAGTACAGGAGCTCAGTACTTCCGTCCTCAAAACCATCAAAGACATAAGGAGCAGGACCACGTCATCTTCATCATGGTACCCTCCATTCTGTTTTAACTTCAAACTCATTTTTTGGGCTCACCTCAAGCTCAGAGTATCCCTTCAGGTGCACCTTCTCATGTTCTTCAATTCATCGTGTTCAGTAGATTTCATCTTATATATGTTTTCATCAAGATGTTTTCACCTAGGGTATTAGGTTTTCGAAGTTGTAGGTACATCAACAGCTTCCTGTTAGAATCAGTTCCCTGATGATCATCAATATTGTATGTATCATTCACCACTTAGCATGATCGGCCTCCTACAAAGCTTTGCATATCCTAACATCATTTCTTTGAGATGCACCATAGGGTCCATCATCTCGACCATGTTTACCACCACTTCCCCTTGCACATGGTAAATGTCCATGTCGGTCGATATAACCTCCCCATTCATGGATCACCCCTGTTATATACCTCCACATACTATTGGGATCCATGACCATATACTTTGGCCCATGAGCCATTTCACTTGCATGTCTTGAATATTAGCCTCATTCTTCTCTTCTTCACTCATTTCTTACCAACCCCACTCCTGGGTCACCTCATTTATTTGTGACAAATCAAGTTGAATGCACTCTCACGTTCTACATTTCGCCTATCATCCCTCCATTGGCATAGCCCATTTGCATCACTTCATCTACCTCATCAACCCCACACCAAGACCAACCAATGGGGCCTTTGCCCTCTGCACAAAACACCTTACCTCCATCATCATGCAGGTCACCATTTTCATGGGGCACCCATCTCCATGTATGTACATCCTAAACCAACTTTACATTCTTTTGGAAAGTGTACAAAGATATTTTAGGAAAAGGGTTCCCGTCCCACCCATATTTTCATGTCTCATACCCGGCGACAGTCCCTAGTTTAACCTGGTTGGAGCTCATTGATCACCACCCCATCCATTGATCATTCACCACACCAGTCATAACATGCTCACACCTACCCTGGATGTCCTACCGAGTCTAGGGACTTTCCCCCTAAAAGAATTGTTTAACTGTAGCACTCACTTTACCGCTCCAACCTTGGGTAGTTGACCATATCCATTCATTATCATGCCTTGTTAACCCATCATATTATAGTCATCTTTCTCCATCCTAATTCCCTGAATCAACATTTTGTGCAGTTGACTTTTTTGTCTTGTCGACTTCAACACTCATTTTCCAAGATCAAAGCAAGACCTTGGGTGTCCCCCCCCCTTATGAGACATCCTCAGGTGGCACAATGGGAATCACTATTGCCCACAAATGTCATCAGTCTCCCTAACATTCGACACCAACATAATCTTTTCATGTCAGGGTAGTATCGTACGTTATGATCATTTCAGTTCTCTCATTTAGTCGAAGACCCATGCATCACTTAGCACCTCATTTCACAGTGCTTACATTTTGATGCGTAGGAGGTACCCAAAGTCGAAAACCCATGCATCCATGAGCACCTCAATCAACAATGATTCACCTTTTTTATGCATGGAGGCACTTAATTCAGTCTATTTGTCAAAAGAGCCTTTAAGGGCATAAGCAGTTATCAGCATCATCCATCAACATGTTAGCCACTACAATGTTGACTTGACAGGAATATTTCATGTATGATTGTAATACTTAGTCACTATTCATCATAATGAGCATTTGACATGCCCACCTGGTATAGACGTTTTTTTACCGTCATTCCTTCAAAGCATGGTTATCTTGTATCCTCATTCAAGGTATTTCCCTACTCATCTTCACAGCAAGTTATCTTCTCTCTCAAGAAGTTGATCAAACTCTCAGTGAACACAGAAAAATGTGATGTATTTTGGCTACAAGTTTGCTCATAACCTCATACATCAGGGGGCAACTACTAACATGGAAAAATCGTACACACATTTGTACAATCCAAATGGCACCCAAAGTCGTCCAATAGAGCATACAGGTGAAGACTTTACAAATGAAGACATCAAAAAAATAAAAATCAAAGCTTTCCAAAGGTCGAGTATAAAATTGAATCATGCGGCCTATCCAAAGGTCAAAAATTGGCAACCGCACAACTTTTCTTTCAATAGTCGCATCGTCAACGAAAAGTTCAACTTGGGAATTCAGGATTGTTGATGCACAGGTTGTCTCGGTAATTGAGGAAAACCTAAGACCATGTCACTGAGGATCCTAGATCCTCCCGCTCTATGTGATAAGGGTTGGCCTCCCTTTAACCACAGGGGATAATCCCTTGTGATAATGTAAATTAAATAATTATTCAATTTAGGCAAATAAATAAGGCAAGTTTATAAATGTGATGAAAAGAGGTATAAAGTGCAAAGGTCTAGGTGAGAGAGACCTATACATCATCTGGTGGATGATATCAAAACTTAACCTTCATTGTAGAACATGGAAACAAAATTCTAGAATAACTCAAATAAAGGAAAAGAAATAATTAGAGATAAAAGAAAAACAATTAAATGTTAGTTATGCTTAGATCCCATTTATGGTAACCCATTGTAGTGCTAAATGTGATGCAATATAATGTATTCGTATTGTTCATTCACTCAAAAAAAGAAGGGTATCAAGGATAATATCATTGTCCAATAGTGTATATATTGGTCAACAAACCAACCCTATGTAGGTTGCAAATACACAACTGCGATCAAGTCACTGCATAACTTAGTTCACATATTTTGAGATATAAACATATGAAAAGAGAATTAAGAGGAAGAAGGGAATAGACAAAATATATAACTGATAAAAAATATTCACACCAATTGCTGCAACAAAATAGTAATGGCGTGCATTAGGAAATTATATTAACTCCAAAAATGTAAATAACTTAATCCTCGTGCCTATGAGAGCATGTATATCAAAGAGGAGGTAAGATTAAATATTGAGAACATTTCAAATATCGATCATGTCAATAATCTAAACTACAATATTAATCAGAGTATAGTACAAAGTAAATCAAAAGAAAAATGTTGGAATGTCCTACTCAAACTGCATAATTAAAAGTTACATAATATCGTATCTTGGCATGTGCATCGGGTGCAATCAGGCGTTAAAATATGAATCTTCTTTCTCTCCCAATCACCCAGCCTCCAGCCCCCTCTCGAACGAGAAAACAAGGGTTTTATACAAAGGTTTCAATAATTGTTTGAATAACTATATATTAACTTATTAAAAAGCAAATATGTATTTTCAAAATAATTATTTGAAACCTCGTAAATGGTTTAAGACTTCAATTTTTCCTTTAACTTTGAACTTAAAACTCCATGCTCATTAGTCTTCCATGGAGATAGTTTATCCAAATTACAATCCTTCCTTAATGAATAAGGTGCATAACATAAAATATGAGTTATGAATTAATAACAACAAATAAATAAACACATGAACAAAACATGTAACTTTTCCTCATCCGTTAAATTTTCTCATAAAATTGTTAATGTAACAATGGATTTTATAGTAAACCACGTAAACTCTTTAAAAAATTCAAAAGAATCATAAAACATTCTCTGTCCATGGTAAAACATTGTAAATACCTTCAAACTATAAGAACATATCAATTTCTGGAGTGGTAAAACATGGTAAATACCTTCAAACTATAAGAACATATCAATTTTTGGAGTGGACTAGTTCAAACAATAAGAACATATCAAGTTTTGGAGCACACTAATTCAAACTATAAGAACATATCAAGTTCTGGAGCAGATTAGTCGCACGAGAAAATGCATAGGTGAAGGTAAGTTAATTTCGAAACCCTAAATGCTTTACACCTTAAAGGTAGGTTAATTTTTAAACCTTTTACAATTTAGAATTACATTTATAAAGGATTCCAATTTTCCAACAAACATATACTAGTCTGTAGTCTAGAGATGAGAGCCATCTTTAATGGATGGTTGATAACTCCCATGGCGTGGAGAGTTGGAAGTACGTTAACAAGTCATTTGTGATGCGATGAAATCTTAAGGGTGAACTTTATTTAATCGTTGGATGGTCATTCCATATCGGGTGGGGGTAAGGTGGTGGTGAGTTAACTTTCTTTCTTTGATGACTTTAGTAGAGATAAGTGGGGCCTCATATTTAATAAGATAATATTATATTTAATATTGGTTTTATGAAAAAATTAATATCAATTTTTTTTAAGCTTTTTTTATTTTAATAATCATTT
>APFE030778700.1:7771-33984 GCA_000404065.3 Pinus taeda | reverse complement strand
GATTTGTTGAGATACTAAGGGGATTGAGCATTTAATTTAATGATATTTTTAAATTGTATAAACAGAAGAAGTTTTAGAAAAAAAGAACAGGAGTGAGGAGTGAGTGTGTGAGAGTGAGCAAGGTTCTCCTTGGGAGCCTTGGCAGTTTGTAAGAGGGCCATAGATTGCATATCTGGCCATGAATGTAAAGCTCTTGTAGATATTTGTTCTATGTGAATATAAGTATGATTTGCATGAATTGATAATGTTCTTGATTTTCAATGCGCCCTGGTGTGTGTTTCAAGTTACGGGTCGATTGCTTGTTTTACAGCACGCACATGTATTCTGGCAAATTCTCATGTCTATTGATTTCATTAAATTACTGTAGTATATCTAGGACAGTGTTTGGATTGTAATTCTTTTATATGGCGGATATCATGGGTTATCATTCTTAGTTGGGACTATCCGGCGCGAGATTTTGAAACTGAATTCAAGCGTTAATTGCTCTTATTAAGTTGTTGTAGAATGTCTGAGACCGTGTAGCTTTATTAATTAATGCGGAGTATATGTGTGGTAAACAGCCCTTGAAGAGTTGCGCCACATTAAAATAAACACGCAGATAGACTGCGGATGTGTGACAGGCAAGCTCTGTAAATTGAAAACGATTTAAATTGTAATGCATATGGATCGCCAGAGGTGGAGCTGTGGTTAGTTACACCAATTGACGAATAGCGGGTGAAGAGTACATAGCTGAACCGGGGAGACACTAACCAGTGTATTTGAGAAGTATCAGTTCAGGAGGACCGCTTGTATATGCATTAAATGACTGTTGTTCGATTTTAATAACAATCTGTTGTTCGAGTTTAATTTGATAACAGGTGTTGAGAACCAGAATTTGAGGAGTGAATCCTTGGAGCGTTGCTGGATATTGAAGGCGGTTGTTATGTGTGAATTCAACGGATCCGAATCCATATTGGCGCGGAGTATTTGCATAGGAGCTAACGACGGTGTTGATGGTTTCCATGCGAATTTACTGTGTATTAGCCGGTTGCCTTTCGTTTCTCAACGCGCAGCTGTTGTGCTTATTTATCCATAATCCGCTTACCTTTCATGTGGTGATATGTCAGCTTGGTATACAGTTATGAATGTGGATCATTCCGGATTGAGACCACAACCGGCAGAGACCTTCTGTATTTCCTTATTCACTGTAATTCTGAGATGACCTTGCCGATGAGAAGATTTCAGAACTGTTCATGGGCTTGTATGCCGGTTCTTAAAACCTGTGGATGGGTGTAAGTGCTGTATGTATATTATAACAGAGGCGGAATTGCGACTATACATGCGCATCGACTTTAAAATTATAGTCAACGGAGGTATGTGGGGTCCGGTCCATGGTTTTAAAGCCTGCCTTCCGGCTTTGAAATTGGAAACGAAATACTATAACCCGTGATAACTATAGCGACAGTCCGTGGTTTATAAGCACTGGTTATGGCAAAGATCAGTTTATAATTATCAAAGAGGTAAGCATTTACCACGGTTCTATATGCGCCTTATCCAAGAAAGGTGAGGCGACTTATGGTTGTGAGGTCCAACATTGTAAAACGCTGTATGATGAAGAAGCTGTCTTGGCGTGGAAAGATTCTATAAACATGTTATGCTAGCGCCTTATTTACAAAACCGTGACTGTCAAATGCATGTAATCTGTGGCAAAACCATATGCACAGAGCGTCATTTTGAAAGTGGGAGTTGCACTCACGGTATCGACCGACGGGAAAGTGGAAGTGATTAAAGGCATGGTAGCCTTAGACATAGCAATGGTTTCGGCCGTGAGTATGTATAACGGAGCATATATATGTGTTATGCTATGTAAGGCATCGATTGAATAACGTTTCGTTTTGACTTCACGGAAAGCCACCGTCAGGTGAATAAGTTGGGTAGAGAATTTTGAAAGGAAATGAAATATCATTTTAATAGATAGCTATACGAGCCCTGTCCATTGTAGAGATTAAAGGTAAGGCGCACTTCGATTAAATCCTGCCCAATATATATTGAGATTGTTATGGAAATAACGAGTTGTGAATTGGATTTGATGCCAAACTTGAGTTTTATAGCATAGTTTTATAAATCATGAAAGTACAACATCATTGAGTAAGCTTTATTGAGCTTGGTTGTCAGAGATCCTGGTAGTTGTGGCCTGGGAGAGGCCTGGGCTTCCATCAATTACTTGATGCTTCTATTCATTCATTTAAACAACTTATTAAGGAGCTTCGTGAAGCTTTTGAAATGTATGATTATAATATGTATCTAAAAGAATCAATATGCTTAGAATGAAACCTAGTGAATCAACAGATGATTTTCTTGATCAGTTTTTTCACCTTTGCTATGAATTCTCTAAATATTATTTGGATTGGGATTTTGCGAGTGAAAAGTTTCAATGTTTGGTTCTATCCTCCTTGAAACAATTTATGTCAGATTCTCCTGATGATTTTGTTCTTCCAAATTTTCTCGATCATGGTAAATCTCCATTCTTATATGAGGAATCTATTACTCCTTTTATTCCTTTCCCTCCTATTTTCTCATTACCAAACAAAGGTTCCCCCTGCACCGAGGTTGGAGTTATGAAATTTGAAAAACAACTTGCTTATTTGTTTATCCCGCATTCGTCTCCTTCTCATGAACCAACTTTCATTCAAATAAGAATTCATGGTTCCCATGATTCCATCGAATCTAATGATGAGGTTGATCCCTTTCTTCTTCAACATAACACTAACATGCATAATCTTAATCTTGAATCTGATCACATTGAAAGTAGTGTTTCTTCAAGGGATATATATCATCTTCTATCATTTACATCTCACGACCCTTTGTACCTTGATTCACTTAATTAATCTGCTCTACCAGTAATTGTCCCAAATATTTTTTATTGTCAATTTTTTGGTTCACAAGGTGGTCATATATAAGGTGGCTATATCTCATAGGTAGAGGATCAAAAGGGTGAAGACACATTCCATATTTCTTCCCCCTTTCATATTCCTCCATGTCAAAATGATGATTCTACACCTTTGGTTGATCAATCATCCTGTGATCTTGATAATTAGTCAAATGATCTATAGACCCTTACTAAATTTGAAACCTTGGACAACCATAACCTTAACATTCATGTTGCTACTGATATAAGATTTGATGGGTGCCCAAGTACATTCGATGATCTTATATTTCCTCAAGAATACCTTGATTTACAAGGCTTCAATTGAATTGTTAAATAACCTTTTCGTAGTTAGCAAATTCTAGCTTTTGATTGGGGTAACTTTTCAGTTCATGATGCTCTTTATATTCCTTGGATACATACATCATCAAATATTAAATCAGAATAATTAATTTGTCAAGTTTTTAAAGCTTTAACATACCCTATGGATGAAGAGTAATGCCAATCCGAAAATCACAGTGGTATGCCATTATTTGACCATTATGTTGATGAAATTTATGTTGATTCAATTAATGTTTAGCATCCTCATGATATTCTCTTGCTTTCACCTCCCTGCCATCACCAAGGCACTACCTTAGATGACATCAAATGTTTAAATGATCCCATGGAGCATAACATGCATACTGATATGTTATTTTTGCAAGATTGTATGAGTACCCAGATTACGGATTTTTAATTAGATTTAGTTGCAACTAAGGACTCATCTCCTAAGTCTTTTTATATTTTCTCAACTTTAGTACACTATTCATTGTACGTGAATGTGTTTTATGAGCTTGCTACACCAACAATTTCTTCACAATTAAAATACGAAAAGATTGGATTTGTTGTTCATGATTTATTCATTTGTAAATATTCCATAGGTCAGGAGGAAGGTGTTATAGATGTTCAAGGGAGAGCTCCAACTAATTTATCTAGATTCTTTACCCATGAATAGTTCCATATGCTTGACCTTAAATCTGATCAAGTTAGTGGAATTAACAATATTTTTAGTGATACATCTTATCATATTGGTGCATATATCCCTGTAGATCTTTCTAGGCTACCCAAATTTGATGATCCACCATCTGAAAGTTTAGGGATTTGTTAGGAACCTGAGACATTTTAGGTCTTGTTGATGGTTATGTCAAGTTATTGTGATCCTAATGAGATCCCCAAACTAGATTGGATCCATATTTTCTTTCTTGATTCTTTCCTTAACATTGTGTCATTGGATACTAGCTCACTCTTGAAGTATTTTCAACATTTTCAAGTTAATTCTATTAATCCTACAGGTAGATTTTCTAATCAAATAAAATATTATCGTTTGTTTAATTCTCTTTCATGTGAATCTCCTATATCAGACCCAAGGTTGGGTAACATGTCTTTCATGGGTATACACAACTTTAAAATAGGTCTTTATGATTATCAAGACAGAAATCATTACCATTTGAAATACTTTTCCTTATTGAATCCTTCCATGAATGATCATTTTCTTATCTCTCTTGTGAATGTTATGAATTTAATCATTCTTCTAGCACAATCAATCCCCTTGAGCCTCAATCAGTGCTTGAGTCATTTGGTGGATGCAAGTCCTCAAGTTGATATGAATAATGGATTTGATTTGATACATGCTTATGATATTTTGTCAGCCCAAGCTTACTATTCTTTGTTTTCATACTTTGTTATACCACCAATCAATGCTAATTATTTCAAATTTCATATTGTTGGTCTAGTTTATAATCATATACAAAGTAATGATCTCATGCACTAGAAAAGAGGAAGTGATCAAGTTTTAGCATCATCACATGAGAAATATTTTTCAATTAAAAGTGTTTGTGAACTCTCAAATTAACACATCCTTGTCTTTAAATAATGGAATGTCTCATGCACCAACCGTCATATTTTATCAACATACTAGCTTCCAAAGTTGTCCTCTTATCAGTTATTTTCCCTCTAGTTTATCCGATGACATTTGGTTTCTATTTGACTCACCTCCGTTGTTCAGATACTTGTGAATGGGTTGGGGCACTTTAGCATTTGTTGATGGGTATGCCAGGTCCCGAAAGTCTTGATGAAGTGTTTTAGAGAGATGAACTTATGTTTTCTTCACCTAAACTTTCTCATAAGATGGATATGATAATTAAATATTTATCTTTGAAAAATTTGAATCTAATTGTTTTTATGATCCAATCGTTGATTGGTCAGAGGAATCATATCTGATGAGTTTGATTGCTAATGATAAGTTCCTATGCTACCTTGAACTTAAAATTCATGGATGTATGTAATAAAAGTTAATAAAGACAAAAATAAGACCATGTGTAAGGGACACATATTCCATGCTTAATGTTGGGTAAAGATATCCTAGTGGGAATCACTTGATGTGTTTATGGCTAAAGGAAATTGGCAAAGGCAAAGGCAAAGGCATAAAAAGGCAAAAAGGCATTTTTGGCACATTTATTTATGAAAATAAAGGAAATTAGGATAAAAGTAAGGTGAAAGGTCACAGGTTTCATGTGAGGAGGGAAATGAAGGAAAATAATGGAAAATGAAGAAAATATAGGCCTCATTAATAAAAATACTTCTGAGGATCAGTTGGTAACTTTTGTCAATTTAGTTTTGGAGCTCTCTCATTATTCTCTCTCTATCACTTGCTCTTGGACACTCAGAGTTTCTTGGATCACTCTAGCTTTGGAGCAAGGAAGGAAAAGAAAGCAAACAGGGAGGAAGAAAAGAAAGGATAAAGGAAGGAAGAATAGGATCAAGCAGCTTCAGTAGGAATACTTGCAGGTAACATATTGCATGTGTGATTTCCTAGTTGGTTTTGACATGCATGGCTTTGCAAGTTGGTGTATGGTTCTCTTGTTTTCAGTGCTATGGTTTTGTCGAGTTATGATAGTGTTTTTAAGCCTAGCCTTGCCTTTTTCAGATGCCATAGTGTGTTGGGATGTTTATCTCAGTTTTGAGCTTTGGAATTGCCAAATGGCTTTCAGAATCCAGGATAAAGGTGGTCTCAAGGTTCATTCCCAAATGCCTAGGAATCCCTTGACCAGTTTTGGCGAGATACATGGTAAAGACTAAGGGAGGAGTCTCGGTTTAGGGCCTAGTGATCCAATGAGGATTGTGGTAAAGCCTAAGAGACAAGGAGATGGAAAATTCCACAAAGATAGTGATGGATTTCGGATGGCATTCCAAGTTCGGTTCGGTTTTGTGATCGAATCACTGGTTTTTGTGTGATCATGGTTTGGTGAGGGTGTAGGTGGTTTAAAATTTTGATTCCCTTGGTTGTTTTTGGATTAGATTTTCCATGAGATCCCACATTCATGCTTGGAATATGGCATTGGGGTGACTGGATGCAGCGATGTCTACGATCAGGTGCTATGTGGAAGTCTTGAACCTGGTCAGATTTTCTTATGGTTAATAAAAGCTAAGTTATTTTGATTTTGTACTTGTTTATATGTGGATTTTAATGGTTTTTATCTCACTGTTATTTCCATGGTTTTATGTTGGTTATAAGATTGGTTAATTTACTGGTTCATGTCATGGTTACTTCATGTATTTACTTGTAATGGTTAAAGTGATGGATGCAAGACCTAATTGGTGTCATAACAATTCAAGGGAGAAGGTGGAGATACTTCTTGTCATGTTTCATAAGAGTTTTTAGTCACTCATGTTATGTCTTGTATCTTAGACCAGTAGATTGCATTGATGCCAAGTGTTTGATAGAATGTCAGTCCTAGTTGGGGATGGTCACGCCTAGTCCTAAAGTTTATTTTTGGTTTATTAGTCTTGTCATCATGTGTTTAATGGGTTTTGGAAGTTATAGCAAGTTATAGGAAGTTGTCAGAATTTTGGGCTAGAAAAGTGCCTTAAATTTTGATGGTGTTGGCATAGGTCTGCTGGGAAAAGTCCCTAGATGCAAGCATGCAGACTTGTGGGAGTGTCCAAAGGTCAAGAGGTCTAAAAACTCAGTGGGACCTAGGGCAAGATGCCTAAGTGGTTGGGGTGCCTCCTTGAAGTGTTGTTGTCGATGTGGAAAGTATGGTTGATGTGTTTCCATCAATTCCATTTCCTTAAGGTCACCAAGGAGGTTGAAACCTATCATAGCAGCCTCTCATCACATGTTTACCTTGGTTGGCCTGTTACTTGGGTGGATGTGGGAGGAGCGTGGTTGCACTTGTTGTTGTGGTAAGCCTACAGGTTGGATAAAGCGAGCTTCTAAAGCACACCTTGTTAACTTTCTAAGGGCTATATTATTCTTTTCTTTAGATAATTGCATTTCATCATTTATATCATATTCACCCCATAACATTTAAACATCATTATAAATTCTATAAAAATAAAAATGTCATCATCAGTGCAGTGGAACATAAAGGAACAATAGAAGAAAATCATGAACATATAGTGACACCGGGATTGGTCAGAGACCAGGGAAAAACCCCACAAGGGGAAAATCTTATAAATTCTTCTTCTTATTAGATTTTCATAAAATGTTCATAAAATAGTGAGTACAATGATTCAATTATTCATTCACAAGGCTATCAAAAAAAACTAATCAAATGATATCAAGAGATGAGCCCAATAATAATAAGATCAAAATCACATTTCACAAGCATGTGTTCAACTGTCAAACTCTACAGTCAACTATCAAAATTTGCAGTCAATTCTCATCAAAACCCTAGATCCTAGCCACACAAAGCTAACCATCATGAATTTCGTTGAAGCATTCTAGCCGTAGGTAGAAGCCTATCCTATGTGTGGCTACAACTGTAATTTTCATGTTGCAACCCCATGGTTACAGACCAAAACCCTACTTCACACGTGCAAACTTTGGACCTTGCAATCTCAGACCTATATGAACCAATATTTGTGAACCAAATCCAAACTTATGTGAACCAAAACAAAGAAGAGAGAAGAAGATGCTTGATCATTATCACCAAATGAGGGACACTTTACTTGTATTTATAGGCTTCCAAGGGTGTCCAATTTCTCTTTAAAGTCGACCTGGACTTTTATGCACATGTGGGTTTCCGTATTAAAAATATATTTTTCCTCAACTAACTTAAGTTCTTCCAAGGGCTAGGAGGTGTATTTCTTAATGAGGAAGGTTTTCCAAAGGAGGGAATTTGGCCTTGAGCTACTATATTAACACTCCCTCTCAGCTAGTGAGAAATTACCGACTGCAAAATGTGTCCCATATCATATCAAATGTCATATATTCTCATCTATACTCATCTCTATTCATATCTACTCATATATGCTCATATCTTCTCATAAGATGAACACGTTTGAATCTAAAAGAAGAAGAATTTTGTATTGGAGGGGAACTCAAGCTACCACCCTTTATCTTTCGGGGAGTTGTTGCTACCACCCAAAATCATCTTCCTATGGGGAGTCCAATGCTACTACTCAGGAATATCTACCAATGGTAAACCCAATGATACTACCCAGGAATATATGCCAGTAAGGAACCCAATGCTACTACCCATGAATCTCTGCTAGCGGGGAGCCCAATGCTACTACCCTGGAATCTCTGCCAGTGGGGAGCCCAACGCTACAACTCAGGGAACTCTGCCAGTGGGGAGCTCAAAGCAGCAACCTGGGAATATTTCCCAGTGGGAAGCCAATGTTACTACGTGGGAATCTATGTCAGCGAGGAGCCCAATGCTACTAGCCAAGAATATCTACCAATGAGGAGCTCAATGCTACAACCTAGGAAGCTCTGTTGAACTTCCCAACATGACCCTTAAGAGTCAAAGGTAGAACACATGAATCTCTAGCTTGAGCGGGATGCAACTTACCATAAATGGTAAGGATCACACCTACCTCAAGAAGCAAGAACCCATTAGCTAGATGGGTGGGAAAGATATATTCCAACTAGGGTATACTCTATCAAATCTAGAGGTCCCTCAACCCGAGGAGCTCTAAGGCTCAATTCCTCACCTTAGGAGCTCAAACAGGGGGGAAGAGCATAACTCAATTTCCTCGGTCAACCTAGACCCTTACCAAGAGGGTCACATCCAACAATCCATGTTTCTCTCTAAATATTAGAAACATATCAGATTTCTCATATTTGGTACTAGCTCAAACAATTCACTTAAGAGCTTTCAGTAGTAGTCCTCTATTTTCTTGTTCATATAGGACATCAAATCAAATATTATATTAGAGAAAATAAATGTTATAAAAAGGATACCTTATTCATCCTTTGTTCCTCTCATGGAGGCAGCAACCACAACAACATTGTCTCAATAAATGAAGATGTCTCAATCTCAGCTATATCCAAAATTCTCTGCCAATCAGATCCCACTCTTGTTATCATAATATGTCATTATAGTATCCAAGACTTTCTCACACATCTCTCCAAAGATCTTTCTCAACCAAACTACCTCACCAATAGCCATGCTAGAAACAATATACTTTGTCTTTTTCATACTTAAAGCCACAAACTTCGGTTTCCTTCTCATCCAAAATATCATGGTAGATCCCAGCTAAAGTAACACTCAGATATTCTCTTTCTGATTCTATCCTAGTCAAAATTGGTGTGTTCATGTAGTCTCATATCTTTGGAAGTAGTGCATCATACCAGTATCCTTCATCTCGAACATAGAGGCCAACTCCATCTTACACTAGATCATCATAGGCTCACTACCTATCAAGAATAGATCGTCAACATATAAAACTAAAATCAAAGGCATACCTTGGACCTCCTTGAAATAGAGGTTAGAATCAGTGTTTCTTCTTATGAAACCAAGATTCATCATATAACTATCAATGCAAACATCCCAAGGTCGAGGAGCTTACTTCAAACTATACAATGCTTTATTCAACCTGCAAACACGAGTCTTCCTTCAACAACTTCAAATGATCATCTATTCATGTCCAAAAGTCTTTCTTTATTCTACAATCATCCATCACAAATAATGATAGGTGTTGGGATCTCGTCAAGATTCTCTCCCTCTAAATGGGAAGCCTCTTCAATCATCATAAATCAAGACATCAAACTCTTTATCATAAAAATGTTATGCATTAACAAAATTGTTAGATCACGGAGTTAAACTATATCAGGATCTCAGACATATATACATCATAATCATGATAAGTCATCATCAACTACTTCATTGTCACATATGAACATGTCATCAAACATTCATAGAAATTTAGTGTCATATAATTAGGGTAGTTGACAAGAGAATCTCCATACTTCAAGGATCATAATCACAACATCACTTCTTTATCACATTACTCAACCTAACATCATCAAGTCAGGGCATCCATTTTTTTCACTTGTGAAATTTGTCAAGTCATCCTAGGAGATAGTCACTTTAAACCACACTATTATCATCAGGGTTACCATGCTTATCACAAGAATTAACAATAGTATCAAGTTACCACATTTTTTAGTCAATTTAGTGTCCTAAATTGCTTGCATAAATTATCAACCGAGGTTTGTAAACTGATGAAGTGTGGTGCACTATATGTGCTTAGTTAACCTTTCTCTTACTTCGTTGTTTTGTATTTTATGTTGTTTTTGGGGGGTTTCTGTTCTTTGATGTATAAAAATGTACAACTTGAAACTATGAGAAAATTTAAGTGAATCTAATGATTTTTAAAGGAAAGGAAATGTTCCTAAGTTAATTTAATTTCCTAAGAATGGACCAAGAACTGTTGGCTAGTTAGAACCTAATAAAAACATAGCATCTATTTTATCTTATCATTAGTCCTAATCCATGGATCTAATTCTTAAAACCAAAATACAGAAGGTAACTCAGTAATTGCATTCATTAAACATTCAACCATTCAATTTTGGAATATGATTAAATCAATCTCCTTGAAATGATTATTGGGAATGTTACTGATGCAACTAAGTGAGGATCTGAAAGCAAAAAGGTAAAATCATGTAAAATTAACTGTAAACAACTAATGTATTTTTTACTTTCTGCAACATTCAAATGTGAATCATTACCCTCTTGAAGTGTTGTGCAAGAAATCAATTATACCTTAGTTCCTAAATTCCTAAATTCCTAGGAGAAGAACAATGTATTGAGTAAATTCAGTCATTATATGAATTAGACATTTAACCATTTAGTTTAGGATCATCATCATCTTGAAATGGCTTTTGAAAACATCCATTAACACAGTTAATTGACAATTCTATTCTAAGAAAATGAATGACAAAACAGTAAGAAAACTAAGCAACTGTGTATTCTTATTACTTCAATCTTAATTCAGTCTGGAAACAGAGTCATTTTTCTCCTTGAAATATCTTAGAAGAACAAGGTTGCATAGTTGTGATTTATCATTATGTTATTGATTAAAAACTGAAATGAAATATCATCCTAATTTAGGAAACAGAGTAATGGAACTTGAACTAAAAAAAACAAATGAAAAACCTCCTTCAGTGCAAGGACCCTCTACAACTGACGTGGCTGGAATGCTAGCTAGTTAAGGATGCACTTTAAACGATCATTGGCAACACAAAGTTTGTATTATAAAAACGAAGTCTGAATACAAAGTATCAGCAAAAGCCTGAACTTAACGTAATTCCTTCTAACTTCTATATCTCTTCTTGGTTCCATGCAACTGATATTTATAGGAAAATAACATAATTGTTTATGAGATAAACTTGCTACAGGTGGCTAATTTGAATTAAATCTAACATGATTGTTTATGAGAAAAACTTGCTATAGGTGGCTAATTCGAATTGCAATAGGACTGTTTAAACTTTTGATCAGCTACAGGTCTAACTCGAATTAAATTTGCAACATAACTGTTAGACTCTTGATTAGCTACGAAAGAGGAAATCAAGAGTCCTATTGCTTCCAGATAACGTACTTTCACTCCATCTTTGACCATGACCGTAGGCTTGCTTTTCTATCTATCTGGACCGAGTGAATAAGATAGAATCCATGTAAAGATGATTCTAGAAATGCCCATGTGGCCCAATTCTTCATTTGACACCTGGAACCTGCCAAACCATGAGAGTAACTACAAAATCCACAGTTAGCTGCAAAATAGGTCGTGTTCCGTAGCTAATTTTCAAAAGTCTATTCAAATAGCAATAACATGAAAATATAATATGGTGATCATTTTAATGCTTTTGTTAAGACAAAACCTAGCATTTATCATTGATTGGGTCTGTAATCTTATGAGAAATTGAGGGAAACAAGTGAGAAAAAATTTCAAGAAGAGGGTAATTCTGAGGTTCGACACACATATCAAAATCAATGTTTCTACCATGTTTTATAAAAATGGGAAATCTACCATGTCTAATAAAATGTAATATATTTTCCAAATATCAAGTGCACCAACATGTCACATGTACCAGAAATCAAATTCACTTCCATATGCATGCATGAGTCATTTATGAAGATGGTATTCTCATCATACCTCAGGGCTTAACTTTCCATCTAATATTGCAATTAAATCATAAGACTGAAACAATATACTATACATATCTTGTAGTATTCAAATACATTTGCAACTTGCATATTGTAATTTTTGGATGCTACCTCTTTCCTTTTCTAGCACCAACTCTTCTCTTCCTTCACTTAGTTCTCTTTTCCTTCACCTTAGATGATCCTCAAGAAGGATATGCTTATCACATCTCATCTGGAGGTTAGTAGTATTTAGATACTCAAATATTCATGCAGGAAGGATAAGCAACAATCAAAACAATAAGTCAAAAAGGAAGTGTCACAAAGAAATAACATAAATCTAAAATATAATTATCTTTAGTGAGAAGTGATCATATCCCTCTTGATTCATCCTTCAAGAGTTATTATTGTCCATTATCCATATAATAATGTTAACTTCAATACTTCCAATCATCTTCATTAGCATCCAAGCCTAATTTAGACTAGTCTATCTAGGGTTACACTGAATCTTTCATGAGTGCTAGAACAACTTCTCATTGATCATGCTAGGACTTCAAGACTATATAACTCAAGCCTTTATCATACTCTAGGGTTTCTTCCAAACCTTAACCTCATGATATCCATCAAACCCTAATAACTAGATTTCTTATGGTTTCCTTCAAACCCTAGCATTCTTTTATGTCTTTTCAATCTTTACTTGGTTCCATCAACGGTGTATTCACAGGGGTGATCTTCAATGAATTTTCTTCAATCCAACTCTAATACCATGTAAATTTTTCTAAGGGATATATTGTTCTTTTCTTCAGATAATTTCATTTCATCATTTATGTCATATTCACCCCATAGCATTTAAACATCATTAACAATTATATGGAAATAAAAATACCATCATCAATACATTTGAACATAAAGGAAAAATAAAAGAAAACCATGCACATATAGATGTTGAAAAATACTGAGAGGGGAGGTGAATCAGTATTTTTTAGCAATTAGCACTTTTAAATATTTTCAGAGAATTAGTTAATCTTCAATTATTATTAATGTTTATAACAGTAAATAAAAGAACACGGTATGCACAAAAAATTTAGGTGGAAAACCCCCTCCGGGTCAAAAACCACTGAACTCTTTTCTAATAAATTCTTTAATCTTTAGCCCCAACTGAAATGAAAGCAACAACTTCCTAGATCTCTAGAAAAACATTCTTCTCCAGCTCCCACTGGAAGGACACCCCAATGCCCTGGTTTCTACCTAGCACCTTCTTGCCACCCTATAATGGCTGAAATGAGACAAGAGTGTGGATTCCCATATTAGGGACAATGGTCCACGATACAATATGATTTACAATGATTTTGACTGAACACCCAATCACACTATGAACTACAACCCAACCATCACATCATCCCAACAGAGACTCCTATACCTCCCAACAATGCCTTGTCGACTCTAGGCAGATTGATTCTTTTACAATAATGACTCTTCCAATGATGACACTTTTACAAATGACTCTTTTACAACTTTACAATGATGAATCTTGGCCTTGACTCTTCTTTACAATATACGGATGGATGTCATGTCTTTAAAGTATGTCTCATTGCACGGCTTCCTATGATTTGATACTTTAGCTCTTGAATGCTTGCTTGATGTTGTCCTTGAATCTTCTTCTACCTGCATGCAAATTTGCCCAGTGAAACCCAATCTCAAAAGGAAAAAAAAAATACCCTTCAACTTTCCTCTGCCTGAAAAACACATGTAAGTGCATAATAATGAATAAATACAAATTAAAATTACAATGCATACCTAAAATGTTCTTGTCACTTTTGTTGTTGACTTGTTGTAGCAGTAGACAAAGACTCCCACTCTTGATATAGGCCTGGACTCTATGCAAGACTATATCCAAAATTGACCTAAAGATATATACAATAGAAACTGATGACAAACCCTAGACTTGTGATGAACCAAGTTCTAAGTACAACAATAGAGACCATTCTATCAATTGTGACAAGACAAGCAATGTGAACTTACAACATCATATAGATTTAATAGACTTGGTGTAGCATCAAATGTGTAGTATCAAGAATAGGACATCCGAAATGTGGTATCAAAACTAACTGTGACATATAGAGACATGGAGATATAACCGAGACCCTGTATATACTTATGTTGTCCTTCAAAAACATATGTCAAAGATGATACTCAAAATTAAAATGTAAACACTTAATCAAACATACCTTGTTGTAGGATACTTTGTTGGAAATAATACTGAGAGGGGGGGTTAATCAGTATTTACAGTTCAATAATATTTCATTTCCCAAACATATTATATACACTACTTTAGTGAAGTGAACTTGCATGTACACACTACTGTGAATAGAGAAACCAACGTATACCCAGAGAACTTATGATTTAGTCAATTTATCAAGTGTTGATCTTTAATCAGCGCATCAATAACTTATTAAATAGTAACCATGTGCAGTAATAATATAATAAACCATCACACATAAGCAACACACATGAACACCAAGATTTAATGTGGAAACCCAATGCGAGAGAAAAACCACTCATTGTTGTTGTCTTTGTCTTCTTTTAATATAAAGAATAATCTGCTTACAATCTTGTATTGGTGCAGGTTCATACTGGTACGTAGGCACCCACCTGCAGAAGGCTACAACGTTCTCTCAGTCTCCAGCTTCTACTGGAAGGGAGCTACAACTCCCTAGCTCTTGTACTAGTTGATATGTTTAATAGTACGTAGGTGCCCACCTACAGAAGGCTACAACCTTCACTAGTTTTCCAGCTTCTATTGGAAGGGAGCTCCAACCCCTTGATCAAATCACCAGCCACTATTGGCAGGAAGCTTTGACTTCCTCACTGAAGGCTCCAACCCTTAGCATTCTCCAGGGACAACGTTTCATGAATTTTCAGACTGGATACTCCTGGTACACAACACTACAATATTAAGGCCATGTTTCATCAATTTTTCACACTGGACCCATTAGTAACATTGAAGCTCAAAATCAATCACCACTACAATACAACCATCAAATACATCTGCATCAACTAATCATTGAAACCCAATCATCAATCTCTGATATAACTAAAATAATCAATCATTGAAACCTCTAAACCTCTGACACAACTGAATCAAACAACCACTGAACCTCTGACACAATGGAATCAATCATTCATTCAAACTTAATCAAATTCAACCAATCAACTGGAACAAATGGATCATTGTAACCATTACACAAATCTGAACCCAGAACACTATATCAACAAACAAAACTTACTGTAACCTCAAAATGCATGTGTCAGAATGTATACACTCCTTCAATGAAGCAAACCTGTGTGTATACGCTACTTCCTTTTGCCCAGCCTGCATATACCTCTAAACATACTAAATCATAAAACATCTGAACCACAAACTTTACCAATCAGATCTTCTCTACTGTCATATTACAGAGTACTAAATAGATAGCAACAAGGATCACCCTTTTTTCTCAATCAATCAATCAACCAGATTCAATCTCCTTATACAATCAATATTATTTTCATATCTAATGAAGACATCATTGACAAACAGCAGCATTGATATGATAGATCAATCATCCTTGAACATCAAGATTTCCTTTTGCATACGCCACTTAGAAGAGTCAAACCAGTGTGTATACGCACCTTCACCAAAGCGAACCAGCGTATAGATCTACAAATACTTACTTATAACTTCATTGAATTTCCCGACTTCAGACATAACCAGCTCATCACATATAAAGGATAAAACATGTGTTAACAATCAGATCTAGCCTATCCATTATCAAATCACATAATGATAAGTCATTATGACCATAATCCATAGTTAGATCTCATCCATCATCAAACACTCAGGTGCATACTTAGTCTAGATCAAGCAAAGCATCAAAAACCCATAGCATGCATATTTTCTTTCGATCTAACACTTCATAAGATATTCATTACTTGTGCACCAAAACCTTGGACCAAAACCACACTTATGATCTGTGGTATTTTTAGACAGTATCAAATAGTCATTACTCGGCTCAATATTATGGGCTAATACCATGGTATTGACCCCTAGTATTCTCTACTCTTGAAATTCCTTTGTTTTCCAACCTATACGCACTTTTCATCTTGTGAAAGTGCATGCATACATATATGCTTTTTTTGTTCTGTGAACCCACGTGTATATGCTACTTGGACAAGGTGAACCAGTGTATACTTCTTAAACCATTCTCTTTCTTTGATTTCTTGATTCGGATCTGTAGTCCTTTGTTCCTTCATCCTATTCTTTTGTACCATTACTTTGTTCCCTCTGAATAGACATATTATTATGTGATTTTCCATATTATTCTTGAGATGATTCCTTTGAATTTCCCTGCATTTTGTCACATCTGTAAACACACCTACCATGCATTCTGTCACAACTGATATCTCTCTTGTAGATTCATCTAGTTAGGTAGATTCATATAGTTACCATATACAAGTGAGTTTTTCTGCTACAAGTGGGTTTGTATCAATTACAACACATGCATCATAATGCCAACAGACTTACCCTTAACTGTTGATGTGTGGTCCTTACAGCAATGATCCCTGAATGCATGCTTTTTCTTGCCTTCTAGGAGCTTGATATTGAGTCTGTTGTATCTATGTAATTTCAGATCACTAGGGTTTGAAATTTCATTCTATGGTATCTCTCTAAGTCCTTTTTGCAACCACACAGTTCTGATCAAGATTGGAGTCTTCAAGAAAGATTTATTCCCAATCTCCCATGATGACCTGATTATAGCTTGGTTTAGTAGAGCGAATGTACGAAGTTCCACGTGTCTCTGCTGTGACCTTCGGCCCTTAAAATACTACTCAACGAACTACAACCTATCCTCTTTCTTTTAATATTTACTAAATTTGAATCCAATGCTCAGAGAGAAAGTTATGATGATTTTCCCAATGTCACATGTTTGACATGGAATTCGGGAGCCTGCAAAAACCTTAACGTCCTCAGATCATATATCTGAAACTATAGCGAACCAAGATTTGGGTCATGAGGTTAAGAAAGATTTTGGATCAAATGGGTTGTAATTTCAGCTTCTAAAGATTCGCAAAAAAAAAAAAAAAAAAAAGTTATAGCGAAAATTCCACGATGACCTATTTGAAGACACAAAATCCCTACAAGAGGAGGCTATGAGGGTCCTTATTTATATGAATGTCTTGAGTTGAGAAGGTCCTCAACAAGTGAATGTTGGAGGGATTTTAGAAGAAAAAAAAAATTATTAATTGTTAACTATTAAGTGACCACAAGCAATTATGAGTGCCATGCCACAACCCCATAGGGTTTTAGCCCACTAACTGGGGTTACTAACTTCAAACGCAAATAACTCTCAAACCGTGAAGAAGTAGGAGGCATACCATATATCAACGGAAACATCTCGACGAGTAGAATCCATTGAGAAGATATTTGTCACAAAATAATATGAGTTGTAAAGTCAAAATTCCCTTGCAAGATCTAGGTAGCCCCTGGTGTTGCTTGGGTTGACATCAATGACAACCACTGATCAACAATAGAGACACTAGGCTTGGTTGGACACCATGGGAAAACCCCACAAGGGGGAAAACCCTTTAAAATTATTCTTCTTATTAGGTTGTCATAAAATGTTA
Source organism: Pinus taeda (assembly GCA_000404065.3). NCBI lineage: Eukaryota > Viridiplantae > Streptophyta > Pinopsida > Pinales > Pinaceae > Pinus > Pinus taeda. The sequence goes on along the minus strand of APFE030778700.1, from coordinate 16,005 downwards.
AACAAAGAGAGAGTACAATGATCCATTTCTTCACTCACAAGACTATCCAGCGAAACCAATCAAACAATATCAAGAGTTGAGACCAACATCATTACTAATCAAAATCACATTTCACAAGCATGCATTCAATTATCAAACTTTGTGGTCAACTATAAAAAAAAACCCGAGATCCCAGCCGCATGGATATGATCATCATGCATGTGGCTAAAGTGTTCCATCTGCGAGCAGAAGCTTGTCTTACGTGTGGCTACAAATGTAATTTTCCTATTGCAACCCAATGACTACAAACCAAAACCCTAATTCACAGGTGCAAACTTTAGACCCTGCAAATTCGAGCCTGTACGAACCAATTTCATACTTGTGCGAACCAAACCAAAGAAGAGAGAATAATATGTTTGATCATTATCACCAAATGAGGGTCACTTGACTTGTATTTATAGGCTTCCAAGGGTGTCCAATTTCTCTTTAAATGAAACCTGAACTTTTGTGCACATGTGGTTTCCATATTAAAAATATATTTTTCCTCAATCAAATTAGATTATTACTAGGAGGTTTCTTTCTTTATGAAGAAGGTTGTCCAAAGGAACTAATTTGTTCCTAAACTACCAAACACACCTTTATGTTTATAGCCTTGACCTTCATTCTTATGTACAAGTAACTCAAGTAAACATTTCTATTTATGTACATTGTTTTATATGGTTATTAATTGTTCATACCTTTCATTTTACTAGTCGGGAGAAAGTTAAATGGTTAGATTGGAAATTTCACTTCACTTACCCCTAACCTTCTAGCTGGCTAGATTAGGAGCAGGTATAGTTGCATTTTAGATTCTCTTTTGCATTGCATTGACCTTGCATTTTTTTCATCAACTAGGCTTTGCATTTGCTTTGTTTTCTTGCTTTCTGTATTGCATGTTTCTTTTCATTTAAGTCTTACATTTGTTCTCTTGCTTTTGATTTTCTTGTTGTGTGTTTTCTTTCACATTTTGTTTAATAATGCCATGCATGAAAACTTCTCCTTTGTGGCTCAAAAGACAATTTGGTAAAGATTTGAAAGGGAAATTGTGATGACAAGCAATGCTTGGCTAGTCTTTAATTTCATTCTTGGTTTAGGTTTACATATCTTTAAATTCAATGATGTCTGGACAAGATATATGATTCATTTCGGATGGAAAACCTGTGGTGGAACTATGAATCCCATATCTATTTTAGGGTCTTCATTCCTAACTTGTTCTTGTAAATGAATGGTGTTCTAACCTGTCAACTCACTTGAGTAGAGAAGGGAAAGGAGAAAACTTTGAATGAGCATATAAATTTCAGATATATTTAAAATCCCTTAAACCATGAACAACCTCTCTTGTTATTAAATAATTTGATATCCTCTTCCACCATGGTATAATAAAATTCCAATAAATGCAAAATCATATCAAAAATACAATAAAGGGTGAAGAAGAGAAAGGCTTCCTCTATAGAGAGGTGAAGCAATCAACTTCATCGGGGTACTGAATAGGTCTGCTAGCAACAAAGAAATGCTTGTGATTCCTTGAGGTGACTCCATCGGGGTACTGAACAGGCTCATTGGCAATGGAGCAACATGGAGGAGAGTTCTTAACTCTAAATAGCAAAGATTGGGTGATATACAAGGTTAATCAATACTTCCTGAAAGACTAATATTGTGTGCTTAAAGTTAGACATAAATAGAGAAGTTGGAGTTCTTCTAGTGTGTTGCCAAGTGTTGTTGGAGCAACAAAAACCCTCCAAAATTTTTCCTACACCTGAATTTTGGAGCCTCCATGTAATATTATGATCTTTTGTTTCAAGTTTTTCATAGTTATTTCATGATTGGATGATGCTTTTCTAAGTGTTCAATTCTTCCTAGAAATACTTTGTGTCGAAAACACTTGCTTACACATGCTTAGCTTTTGATGCATTCATAAGCACACCCCTTTCTAACAAGCCTAACATTCAATGCCCATCCCCAAAAATAGTGCTTGTGAAATCCTTAGTGATAATGACTACACAGTCCTCAGTGGTAGACATTGCATATCCCTTGGATATTGTGTAGCCCCTGATGATAGTAACTATGTAGTTGATAGGGACAGTGACTATGCAATCCTTATGGATACTCAGTGCTCAATTATAGTTGATAGTGAGAATGCCATTCTTCAAAGTTAGTGTTGTCAAACCTCTTAGGGGAATCCATCTCACTCCTGACTCCTAGATCCTCACATGCACCCATGAACCTTTATCTTTAGTTGCATGTCTTCTCTCCCTGTATAAAGAGTCTAACTTTGAGCTCCTTTACAAGTCATCGTTCACTTTTGATCTCTATGCACATTGGAGCATAAGGATGATTCTCTCACTCTTAGTTGCAAGTGTACTACCATATGGATGAGTTTCTCAATTGTCATTTCAATGCACTTTTTTCTTTCCTAAGTGTTTCGTTCACTTTCATGATTGTTGTTTTTTATTGCTTTCACTTCTGCAAGTGTCGATTTTGCTTTCTTTTTCTTTCGCATGTGTCACTTTCATTTTCTTTAGCTTTTGCAAGTGTTCTTTTCACTTATTCTTACTCTCACAAGTTTCATTCATACTTGATTTCATTCTTTCATGCGTCATTTGTGCTTCCTTTGTGTGTCGCTTTCACTCTTGCATGTTTTTCTTTCACTTATTTTCACACATCCTAAGAGTTTCCTGGCACACTTTCTAGAGGAAGATATAGCGCAATCTCTTGCATTAGTCAATGTTATTTATCATTAGAACATGTGTTGGACACATTCTTATGGAATAGTGCACCTTTTGGTTGCATTGCGACACTTTTTGTCATAAAAGTACATATTAATTGTCACACTTGGAGACAAGTGTCGTTTTACTGTCCTTTCATTGTATGCTTCTTGGTTTTAGGTATTTTGTGTCTTCTTGTCATTTTATAGGGTAAATATATGTGTTTGATCATGCTTAAGACCTGTTACATGTTCTTACTCTCTTGCCTCATTGATCTCACACTTAGTCAATTATGGAGTTTGCCCTTGTCCTCACATCTTTACCAACTCATGAGCACACTCAATGTTGTAAGAAAGTGATGAGTAATTTTCCTGTTGATGCCTCGAAAACATTCCAACAACATCGGGGAAAACCACCCGATCTGGACCTTAATGCAGCTCCTTTTCCGTTTGGTATGGTGGCTCCGACTGGAGATAATGGGACCAGTTTCCCAATGATGAATAAAAAGGGGATGGATGAGTGACTGGTTTTCTAATAAGTGGTAATGGATGAATGACTTAAATCTAAAAAGCGAAAATACAAATAACTATTCTATCCCGGGAAATTTCTATTCTTAAGTGCAATGTTTGATAATCTTCGTTCATAAATAAGCATATAGATGACTCTATTTGATAAACATAGACATTCATTCATATAATAATTTCTTTGTTCAAATAGTTGAACAAAGTAATTAATAAAACATTGTTACACTTGTCTTTTATATATTACTGATACATGTATGACTAAAAGAAAAACATCCAATAGTGGAAAATATAAAGAACGTTGTTGAAACACATGCATATATTCAATAATAGCAAGAGTAATCAAATAACAATTCACATAAAAAGAATGAATTCAGATCATAGATAGTAGTACCATATGTGCTGCAAATCATTCCCAATATCAATCGCAATTCGAATTCCTTCTTTCAACTCAGAGATACTTTCATATAAAGGCAATAGTGCACATCCACATAAAAGCTTCGTTGTAAAAAATTGGAATAATTGGCCCAATCTTTATAAAAAAATATACCTGAAGTACAATAGTGCAACTTCCAGGTTTGAGCCTTATACAAAAACTGAGGACCTTTTCTAAATGCATGAAAGGGTCTATAATTACTTAATTAAACTAACTAACTACAAAAAAAAAATGTTATTTAATTGGTACAATTGGATATTGAATATCTTCTCCACAGCAAGTTGGTAGTCAGCAGCATGATTCATCACTCTCGTTGTTTTCCCTTTGATCTGAGTCGGCATATCACTAGCATCGGTTCCACTTCTTGAGGGCGGCTGAGACAAGAATGGAGCTGAGCCGAGTATATGGCATCGTGTATATCGGGAATGATATAACCGATTGCATCTATTAGACACTTGAGGGCGGCTCTCTGGCTATATGGTTTTACTAGGAACAACCAATAGGTGTCCCAAGTTAAACTTTGAATACCTGCAATTAACCTTCCATTCTTTTACAGCTCCTGATAACATGATTGCTCCAATGCTTTAGCCGATAACAATTTACCTGGTGTACATTGCGAAATCATATTAGATAAATAGAGAGTGTTGTTAATTAATTCAATCAAATTACTTGTGGATAATTTGCATCTAGAAACTTCTCTCTCTACCTTCATCAACTGGGACTGCCATTCCAAGAATAGGATTTCTTTATGTGATTCTAGGATTTTGGGCAAATTTGCTGCCTGTCCCTCACTGGTGTCTTGCCAAGTAAGAAAATTTGTTAAGGTCTCATCGGCCTACTCTAAGTCCTATCTAGCAACAACTGATTTATCGATTATTGATGTTGTTATATCACAAAGGGTCTCAATTTGAGAAATTTTATGACACAATATTCTTATTTGTGTTACCAATGCCTTATTAATCTGTAGCGCTTCTGTTCTGAAATCGGCAGGTTGTGGAAGACTCTTGAACTTTTCTATTTGAAGTGATAATTGAGCAATTTTCTCATCTTTTGTCTTCACCATTAGTTCATTCATCATCTTCAATTTTGCCAACGCTTCTGATAATTCTTTCTACCTTTGAATCGCGCTTGAATCTACTCTCTGTTTTTCTTCAAGTAGCTTCTTATTCAGTTGATTATTTAATTGATGTTGTGTTGACAATTGCTGTTCTAATTGTTCAACTTTTTGTTGTGCCTCCGACAGCTGCGCTTGTAACAAAATACTCACTTCCGATGCCTTGTCCATGGTGGCCGCTGAATAGGCTCCGGCATACTAGGACAGCTTTGTCAGGTCATCGGAAGGATCAAACTCCTCTTTCCAAACTATGTTGGCTATCTCTGTTTGTTCTGGGAACAGGGAAGGTTGATCAAGCCTTCTCCTTTTCCGCTGTCGCTTTACTACGACCCTGTGTTTTGGGCTGTAAAAGACATCTAATGGAGGTATATCCTCCACCTGCAAAATGATTTGATCCGAAGGATCTTTTAGAATTATTTCTAAGTCTGTACTAGGGGGTAGGCCGCTGGTTCCTTCACTTGGAACCTTTTTTGACGATGTATCCTGTGTATCTATTGCCTTGGGTGTATCGGCATATTTTGAGGTTTCCAGATTGCTTATGATGGAGTCGAATTGCTGCCATTCTTGGAGCAATTTCAGATCAATCTGGGTATCGACATTCACATCCTTGCTGCTCTTATCCTGCTCTTTTTTATGTTCCTCCTCAGGTATTTTCTCTTGCTCTTTCCTTCGCGCTTCCTCCTGTTCTTTTCTCTGTACTTCCTCCTGCTCTTTTCTCTGTACTTCCTCTTGCTCTTTTCTCTGGAATTCCTCAAGAATTTTTGATGTAGCAGGAGGTTCGTCAGTGAGTCATTGTTCAAGCTCACTTGATTGTGTCATCGAGGCAGTAGCTAGTAAATCTAGAGGCAGAGTTTGCAACCTCTGCTCTCTGAGTTTGTTGAATTCCACTAACCCTTCGTCGTGATATCTCATTTTAGCTAGTGTTTGGACCTGAAATAATGACTCCGCCGAAGAAAATAGGTCATCAAACTCGTCTTCTTTATGTTCAAACTTTGTGAGTTTTACCTGTTCAAGTACACTATAGACGATTTTTCTTGGGTCAAATCACCTATTAGGAAGGGTGGCGAGATTCAGTATATTTATCTTTTCTGCTTCTTTCTCTGCATGCTTATAGTCATGCAGAGTGTAAACACCACACCATAGAGGAAAACGAGGCCAAACTTACTTCTTTGAATTCCTCAGAGTCTTGGTTACTCCTGCAGACGTAATCTGATATGCTATTTCTCTAGCCAATAGTTTGTCGGGTATGTACAAGGGAAGAACATGAGGCCTGGAAAGGTTGCCGAAAACTCTTATATATGTAAATTTATCCTCTCCGAAACAGTTTCCTACGGCGGTTAAGTCAATCTCTTCTTGTGAGGAAATCTTCGGAGCAGGCTTGTCAAAAATTGCACAGTAAATGGGCAACATAAAACCATTACAAACTTGATACATGTGGTCTTTATAATGGGCTTTCCACAACTTCTGGTGATAGATATGAATCGGCATGGGGTCTTGTGGAGTCCATCTCCACCCCAGCACTGGAAATTTGGAGTTAAAACAAAGAGTATCTAAAATGTAGGCACTATAATAAAATGGAGGAATAGACCTATCGGTAATGCGAGTTTTATTTCTAAACTCAAGAACAGCAGTGGCTAACTTATCAGATAATATATTTCCCCAATCCATTATCTCATTATTGACTGCTGCTTCCATTAAAGGAACCATCTCTATTGAGAATTTTGAGGAATCATGCAATCCCAAAATTCTAACCATCATCGCCCCAGTGTAACAATAAGGAGAACATAATGAATCGACAGAGTACTTACCCGAGGATTCATGCTTGTGTCTTGCAGGGTTCTGTCTCCATTCCCAGATAGGTGTTGTTTCAGTTTCATTTTCATCTATGAACTTCTCCAGAAATGCTTTGTTATACTTCTTCTATGGTTCAGGCAAATGGTACATTTGTCTCAAATCATTAAGTTGAAACGAACCAAAGACTCTCCCGTCGATTGTGCAAAATGTTCTATTTGTAACAGGGATTTCCTCACCTACCCACGTCACTACATCTCTATATGGAAGGATTTTCTCTCGAGCTGCTATTCGATGTAAGTAGGAATCAGCTAAATCCTTTAGGGTAGCCTCTGACTTTTGCGTTGAACCTGCTATAGCTTGTACTGATACCGTTTCAGGCTCTTCGGCTTCAACAAGATTATAGATGTTTTGCCAGCTAGTATTGTCGAGGCCAAGACAGGTAGTGTCTGAAATCAATCCTTTTTTACTTGGTCCTGGATCGGCGATAGATTGTCCTGTCACTGCGGGAGCTAAAGCTGCTCCAATCTTTTGGATTTCTTCCCCATTTGGCCTAAATTTGCTGCTTCGGAGGAGCTCTGCGCAGGAGATAAAAATGAACATAATACAGAGAATAGGTGGTGCGAGCCAAATATGAAAGAGTTATATCAATCAATGAATAATGAAGGATTAAAATAATACTGCCACGGATACAATCTTTGGAGAGATTTTGGCATAACCGCTCCATTAATTGGCCATTTAATCCTGTCAATCATTTAAATGCTCATCATGTTGTTTATTCGCCGAATAATTCATTTAACCGTGGCTTTGATTTTTTTGGCGGTTAATCACAAGTGAATCACTATCGGGAATAGAAAGGCTTTTAATAATAATCTAACATAATATACTCAAGCCTTTTCAATCTTTTTTGAAATTCGCGCTTAGCTTTATCGCAATCGAAAATCGAAGAAATGCTCGAGTAGTTACATTTGTGTCATTGCAAAATCCCCGATCCCCGATGACAATAAAGTTAATTCGCATCGGGAGTTTTAGAAGGGTGCATTTTGTTGTGTGTATGCTATATTCCCCGATCGCCGATAGCGATATCGCATCGAAGCAAAGAGAGAGGGCCCTTTGTTACAATTGCTTACCTTTCCCGATATCCGATAATTATTCACTTGTCGGATCGGGGCAAACCAATGGGTCTTTTGTTATGCATCCTTTGTTATTGCAATATGCAATCTTGCGATTGCTTTATCGCAATAATAAAGAATTATTCATTTATTGTATAAGACCGATTTATGTTCATTCAAAAGGTTTATAATGTATTGTTTCTTTTGGACCTTTTGAGGAATGATGAGTTGATACCAATTTTATTCATAAATCTAAAAGGGACCCATTTCATATTATAGTTGAAGGTAAAATAATATGAAATGGGGGGTTGTTGTACAGCTCAACAATTGGCAATTCGTTGGGAGAAACAGTTATCTCTGAGAAATGTTGAAATACTTAGACTTTCTTTATATAGAAATCTTATCAAAGAAGAAAATTCTAATATAACTAGGTATACATACATTCTGAATCTAATAAGATCTATTTTTGCTAATTTCTTCTCTTGTTAAAATTAAATACATTCTAAGTTTTAAATTGGCCTCTATTGGTTGATAATG
>APFE030778695.1:0-15907 GCA_000404065.3 Pinus taeda | reverse complement strand
AACAAGACAAACTTAAAATTTTGGGTGAAGCTTCCTTGGCTCAGAAAAGAAATTAATAAGCTTGCCTCTTACCAATTTTGAATCAATTTTGAGAAAAATTCATCATTTCACGATTTTTAAATGCAAAACACATGAATTTTCACTTGTGCGTTGCGCATTGACTTGGCTAATAATTTTGCAAAATGGCTTACATTTTTGGATTCCTCATGGAAACATAGTGAAATCCAGAAAGTTTCATAAGTTTTGGAGGAGATTTGGGTCACCTAAAGGGCAAAAAATACCTAAAAATGCCCTCTCTGCCACTTTTTGGACCCATAGGAACCAGTCTTGGGAGAAATGATTTTTGTAGGAGAAAATGGACTCCTTATCCAAAAATTCCAATTGTTCTAGAAATTAGATAGGTAGAGCTTTCCAACTTTATTAGTGGATCTATCAGAGTCGTATGAGAATTTGATGCCATCAAGCTCAGGGCATTGCGCATCAGGCAAAATTTTGTCAATTTTGCCTAGAAACTCAGGAAGTTTGCTGTCACTTTGACTTTTTCTTCTCTCTTTGGTATATTGATGACGTAATATGTTGTAATATTATATAGTATGATGTAAAAATGATGAAATATTACTTGACGGGGTGGATACATCTGTTAGAGTTGATTTAAATGAATAGTTGGCTAATAATTTTGCAGAGCTTGCAAACTTAATTAGTGGATCTATTAGAGTCATATGAAATTTCAATGCTATTAAGCTTAGGGCTATTTTATTAAACACTTAAAAAAATTAAAACGCTTGTTAAAATGTTATAAAATTCTTAGGGCTTAGGGCTTAAAATGTTATAAAATGCTTACGGTGTAGGGTCTATGTATTAGAGTTTAGGTTTTAGGGATTAGTGTTTATAACAATTTAGTAAATGAATTTAATAATAACTTAAAAGAAAAGTCGCAAACCTCTTGTTAAAATGTTATAACATGCTTAAGATATAATGTTTAGAGTTTAGGGTTTAAAATGTTATAAAAGTCTTAGGGTTTAGGGTTTAAAATTTTATAAAATTATTAGTGATTAGGGTTTAGGTTTGATAACATTTTAGTGAATGATTTTAATAAACACTTAAGAAAGAGTTACAAAATGCTTGTTAGAATGTTATAAAATTCTTAGGGTTTATGGTTTAGGATTTAGGGTTTAAAATGTTAAAAAATGGTTATGGTTTTGTGTTTATTATTTAGGTTTTATAACACTTTAGTAAATGATTTTAATAAACACATAAGAAAAGCTACAAAAAACTTGTTAACATGTTATAAAATGCTTAGGGTTTCGTGTTTGGGTTTAAAATGTGATAAAATGTTTAGGGTTTAAGGTTTAAGTTTTAGGGTTACAACACTTTAGTAAATGATTTTCATAAACACCTAAAAATATTACAAAAGGTTTGTTAAAATGTTCTAAAATGATTAGGGTTTAGGGTTTAAAATCTTATAAAATTCTTACGGTGTAGGGTTTAGGGTTTAGGGCAACTAGCGTATTGAGGAGTGGCTCTTGAATCATTATTTGAGCTTCTAAATAAATGATATGGGTTAAAACTATGCCCACCATTATTGAGGAGGAATGTTTTTACGTAGCCAAAACTCTGGGAATCTTCCCAATGGAGTCAACATAATTAAAAAAATTTCTATTGAATTCCATTGGAGTTGTTCGAAAGCTACACTTAATTTTTTACATTAAGTTTTTTTCAAGTCACATTTGGTAGGGAACTTCCACCCCCCCCTCCCCCACCCAACCTATTTTGAGGATGGTACCCAAGGAAAATCTAAGATTCTTCAACATAGATGGCTAGGTTAAAAAAGATTCAAATCCTTCGCAAAAATATACTCATTATCAACTTGACACACCACATATGGAAATAGGACTTAGGTGGGGAGAATAATAATCCATCACAAAACTACTTGGGCTAAACCGAATTGATGACTATGACAGCCCATATAGTGGCTTAGATGTTATTTTCCTTTTATAATTCTCTATAGGAGTTCATTTTCAGGTCCAAGTTTTGTAATACCAACAAAACCCGATGCAGTGTCTCCTATATGGCTTCTAATAGATCATCTATAGAATATTTATTCTCTCTAGGAAAAATGTCTACATCTTCAGTCTCAAGCCAATTTCAAGATACATTTTCTTATTCTCTTGCTTTGGTTAGTACAATGTGACAAAGGGTAGAGTTTTTCTCCTACTAAATCTTCTATTAGGATCATTGAGTTCTTTTATTTGTGCTCACACAGTCTTTCCTGCAAGCAATTCCCATGTTCATGTTCTTAGATCTTCCTGCTACTAAAGGAATTAAGAAACAAATCAGGAGCATATAAAAAGATTTTCTATGGGGCAGACGAGAAGAGAAAAAGAAATGGGCTTCAGTAGCCTAGGACGAAATCTGTAAATGCAAGGTCCATGGTGCCTTGGGGCTTCATGATCTTGGAACCCTTAGCAGAATTTTGGGAGCTAAACTCTAGTGGAGGTGGATCAAGCAATCAGAAACTCCCTAGGCTAAGCTTTGGAAACAAAAATATGTCAAGAATTCGTAGGTGAAGGATCACATTAGAATGTCAGGGCATATTAAGGGCTCCCATATTTGGAACCTTGCCTGGGAAAATAAAGATATTGTTTAGCAACATAGTTTTTGGGAGATTTGAGCTAGGAACCTAGCATGATTTAAGGACGATAACTCACAACAGGAACCCAACCTGTATAAAGATGAATTAGTAGCTCTCAAGAATGACACAGACAACAAAGGTCTACTTATGGTAAATGACTTCTGGGACCAGGTAAGGAACAATGGAAAATGGAGAATTTGGAAGGATCTAGGCCACAGTGAAGAGAGCCCCTTGAAGGCCCTAGTACACTCTCTTGCTCAGGATCTAGAGCATAGGAAGATTTTGGTATCCTCCTTGCGTGACCAAGTAAGATGGGGAAAGAACATCGAAGGAAACTTTAACCTCAAATAAGCTGAACAGGTAGTAACAGGATTTAACTACCTAAACCCGGATCAAGTTTGGAAGAATATTTGGCAGAGCCCCCACTGGATGAAAATAAAGCTATTTATTTGGCTAATTCTTCATAGGAAAATTTTAACTCTGGAGAATCTCCTAAAAAAAGGCTTCACTGGACCATACAAATGTTACCTTTGTGGCTCACAAGAGGAGACATTGGATCACCTTCTCAACCTCTTCTCTTTAACCTCCACCATGTCGGAGTGGGTGGCCTCAATATTTAGGCATACTGATAGGGATAGATTCAACATTTCTAACACTTTGAAGAATTGGAGGAAAAACTTCTCAGGGAATGAAATCATTCGTAAAGCCTAGACCCTAGTTTCAAGCTTTGTCATCTGGGATGTTTGGAAAGAATGCAATAGTCGGATCTTCAAGAAAAAATCAAGCAAGCCCCAACACATAATTGACCAAATTTTAAGGCAACTCAAAGACACAGTCAGAAGCTTGTTGAGGAAACTTTTGAGGGACCCTCCTCTGCCCCAAGATGCGTGTGTTCTACTTCATTTGGGTATTCGATCTATAGGCCCACATAGCATAATCAAGGGTGTGAGCCAAACAAATGTAGATATAAATATTTGGAAGCCTCCTTTACATGGTTTCTTAAAGGTCAATATAGACGGACCATCTAAAGGAAACACAGGGTTAGCTAATTTTGGGGGTGTTATAATAGATGAAAAATGTCAAATAAAGGAGATATTTCGTTGCCACTTGGGGAAGCCCACTAATAACATGGTGGAACTCATCACATTAGAGCAATTCTTGGAAATATTGGTGGATTCAAATTCACACAATGTCATCATTGAAGCAGATTTGGAATTGATTATTAGAGTGGTCAAGAAAATATGCAATGGTACATCACTGGATAAAGTGTCAAAAGAGTGGAGGCTATTGTAGGTCTTTCACCATATCTATACCCACCTACAATCCTTAAAAATTATAAGCTTTTTCCATGTGAAAAGAAAATCTAACATGTTAGCTGATTAATAAGGAAAGGGACATTCTTCACCTTTGGGAGTTGTTACCCCCAGGCAAATTGTTAGAGGATTGTCTCTGTCAGACTGCCAAAGATAGGGGTTGATGGATTGACAAGATGGATTGAAGAGGCTCAAGAGATAGGTGGGAGGACATGGAAGCCTAAATTCTTTGGTTGTTGTTTGGTAGAAGTCTGTAGATTGTATTGGCATTAGTCTTCCATTAGATTTGAGCAAATTGTTGAGATAAGCAGAGGAAGACCAAGGGTGCAGTGGCTTGAGGACTGATTCTAGACCGATAAATTTCGATTGATATAGATCTATGGTTTTCAGGTGAGGAAGTTACCCTAAACCGCAAACCCTAAACCCTAAAAAATAAACCCTGTAAACTAAACCCTAAACCATAGGTATTTTATAACATTTTTAAAAGAATTTTGTAACTTTTAGTTAAGTGTTTATTAAGGGAATTTACTAAATTGTTGTAAATATTAAACCATAGACCCTAAAACCTAAAACCTAAACCCTAAACCTAAAACCCAAGCCCTAAACCCTAAACCATAAACCCTATGAATTTTATAACAATTTAAGAAGAATTTTGTAACTTTTATTTTAATGTTTATTAAAACAATTTGCTGAAGTGTTATAAACCCTAAGCCACAAACACAAAAACTTAAAACCTAAACACAAAAACATAAACCCTAAACCCCAAAACCTAAACCCTAAACCCCAAACACCAAACCCTAAACCCTAAACCATAAACTGTAAACCCTAACCATTTTATAACATTTTAAAATTTGTTTTGTAACTTTTAGTTAAGTGTTTATTAAAATCATTTACCAAAATTTTGTAGACCTTAAACACTAAACGCAAAAACTTGACCCAAAACCCCAAAACTTAAACCCTAAACCGTAAATCCTAAACCCTAAACCCTAAATCCTAATCATTTTATAACATTTTAAAAATTAATTTGAAACTTTTATTTGAGTGTTTATTAAAAGCATTTACTAAAGTCTTATAAACCCTAACCTTTAAACCCCAAACATAAACCCGAAATCATAAACCCCAAACTGTGAACATTAAACCCTAAAACCTAAGCATTTTATAACATTTTAAAAAGCGCTTGGTAATTTTTATTTAAGAGTTTATTAAAAGAATTTACTAAAGTGTTATAAAACCTAAACCCTAAACTCTAAACCTAAAACCCTAAACTCTAAACTCTAAACACCAAACCCCAAACCATAAAACTTAAACCCTAAACCCTAAGTATTTTATAACATCTTAAAAAAATTTCTAACTTTTATTTAACTGTTTATTGAGAGGATTTACTAAAGTATTATAAACCCTAGAATCTTAATCCTAAACCCTAACCAATTTATAACATTTTAAAAAGTGTTTTTAACGTTTATTTAAGTTCATATTAAAAGCATTTACTAAAGTGTTATAAACCCTAAACACTAAATGCTAAAGCATAAAAATTTTACAACATTTTAAAAACTATTTGTAACTTTTGTTTAAGTGCTTATTAAAAGAATTTACTAAAATGTTATAAACCGTAAATCCTAAACCTGAAACCCGAAACCCTAATCCCTAAATCATCAACCCTAAGAATTTTATGAGTATCTATAATAAGGGAAGACCACATCAAGGTATGTGAGTCTAGTAAGGAGAAAATTGTGGTACATGAGATACCCTTCTTCATAAACATTTTTCCTTTTATTTATTTTTCTTCATAACTACTCTAGGCTCCATGGGATGAATGCATTATGTGTAATATGTAGCAGTGGATACCCCGTTAAGGTGGGGTGGTTCATCCCTACACCCTAAAGCCTTAACCCAAAACCCCAAACCCTAAACCCTAAACAATAAACCCTAAACCCTAAACCTTGTAAGCTAAACCCTAAACCATAGGCATTTTATAACATTTTTAAAAGCATTTTGAAACTTTTAGTTAAGTGTTTATTAAGGGATTTTACTAAACTGTTATAAACCTTAAACCATAAACCCTAAAACCTAAACCTTAAACCTTAATCCGAAACCCTAAACCCTAATCATTTTATAACATTTTTAAAAGCATTTTGAAATGTTTATTTAAGTTTTTATTAAAATAATTTACTGGAGTCTTATAAACCCTAACACCTAACATCTAAACCCGAAACCTAAACCATAAATCATAAACCCTAAACCCTAAACCTTAAACCCTAAACCCCAAACCTGAAAATTAAACCCTAAACCCTAAGCATTTTATAACATTTTAAAAAACTTTTTGTAACTTTTATTTAAGTGTTTATTAAAAGAATTTACTAAAGTGTTATAAACCCTCAACCCTAAACTGTAAACCAAAAACCCTAAACCCTAACCCGTAAACTCTAAACCTGAGACCCTAAACACTAAACACTAATCCCTAAACCCTAAATTGTAAACCATAAATTGTAAACTCTAAATGCTAAAGCCTAGTAATGTTATAGCATTTTAAAACACATATTGTAACTTCTATTTAAGTATTTATTAAAATCATTTACTAAAGTGTTACGAACCCTAAACCCTAAACTCTAAACAGCAAACCCCAAACCATAAACCCTAAACCCTAAACCCTAAACCCTAAGAATTTTATAACATCTTAAAAAAATTCTAACTTTTATTCAAGTGTTTATTAAGAGGATTTACTAAATTATTATAAACCATAGACTCTTAACCCTAAACCGTAAGAAATTTATAACATTTTAAAAAGTTTATTGTAAATTTTATTTAAGTGTATATTAAATACATTTACAAAAGTGTTATAAACCCTAAACCCTAAACCCTAAAGCATAAGAATCTTATAACATTTTAAAACTATTTGTAACTTTTATTTAAGTGCTTATTAAAAGAATTTACTAAAATGTTATAAACCCTTAATGCTGAACCCTAAACCCAAACCCTAATCCCTAAATCATAAACCCTAACAATTTTGTGAGCATCTATAATAAGAGAAGACCACACCTAGGTATGTGAGTGTAGGAGGGAGAAAAATTTGCTACATGAGATACAATTCTTGATAAACCTTTTTCCTTTTATTTATTTTTCTTCGTAACTCCTTGGAGCTCCACGGGATGAATGCATTATGTGTAATATGTAGCAATGGATACCTCCTTAAGATGGGGTGGTTCATTCCTACACCCTAAACCCTAAACCCTAAACCCCAAATCCTAAACACTAAACCCTATGCATTTTATAACATTTTAAAAAGTGTTTTGTAATTTTCATTTAAGTGTTTATTAACGCAATGACTAAGGTGTTACAAACCCGAAACCATGAAACCTAAACCAAAAATATTAAAACTTGAACCGTAAGAATTTTACAAAGTGTTAGAAACCCTAAACCCTAAAGCCTAATCCCTAAAGCCTAAACCGCAAATGTGTAACCCTAAATGCTAGACCCTAAACCCCAAACCATAAATTTGAAACCCTAAATTCTAAATCCTATAATTTAAACTCTAAACCCTAAACCCTAAACCCTAAGAATTTTATAACAATTTTAAAAACGTTTTATAACTTTTATTTAAGTGTTTACTAAAAACATTTACTCAAGTGCTATAAACCCTAAACCCTAAACTCTAAACAATAAACTGATGACCCTAAGCCCTATACTATAAACGCTAAACTCTAAGTATTTTATACCATTTTAAAAAGTGTTTTGTAAATTTTATTTAAATGTTTATTAAAATAATTTACTAAAGAGTTATAATCCCTAAACCCTATAGTCTAAACCCTAAATCCTAAACCCTCAAGATTTTATAGCATTTTAAGCGATTTTTTAAATTTTATTTAAGTGTTTATTAAAAGAATTTACTAAAGTGTTATAAACCATAAACCCTAAACCCTATACCCTAATCATTTTATAAAATTTTAAAAAGTGTTTTGTAACTTTCATATAAGTGTTTATTAAAAGCATTTACTAAAGTGTTATAAACCTTAAAATCTAAAATATAAACCCTAAACCCTAAACCCTAATCCCTACACCCTTAACCCCAAACCCTAAACCCTAATGCCCAAACCGCAAACCCTAAATCGTAAATGCTAAGCATTTTATAACATTTTAAAAAGTGTTTTGTAAATTTTATTTAAGTGTTTATTAAAAGCCTTTACGAAAGTGTTAAAAACCCTAAATTCAAACCCCTAAATCCTAAACCCTAAATCCCAAACAATAAACCTCAAACCATTAACTCTAAGAATTTAAAACATTTTAAAAAATAGTCCGCAACTTTTATTTAAGTTTTTATTGAAATCATTCACTGAGGTGTTATAAACCCTAAACCCTAAAATCTGAACCCAAAACCGTAAACCATAAAGACTAAACCCTAAATCCTAAGCATTTTATAACATTTTAAAAAAAATGTTTTGAAACTTTTATTTATGTGTTTATTAAAAGAATTTACTAAAGTGTTATAAAGCCTAAACCCTAAACCCTAAAACCTCATGACAAGTACAAAGATCAAAATTAATTTTGTAAATACTGAACCTAGTTACATTTTCTTCAATGCTCCCTCTTAATTATGAAGGTATTTATAATGATACTTGGTAATTATCAATATGAACAATTTATCATAAGAAGAATCAGATTGGTAACCCATATGTATAGCACCATAGTAACCATCATTGTTTCCACAGTAAGTCCTTGACTGACAACTCTATCTCTCAGTATATCAGAGAACAATGTTGGAAAAACCAATGATTATAGACACGTTAATCATTGTCTCTCAAGGTACAAACCCACCTAGGTATTCAATGAGTATGAGCTTATAGGACTTTTCTTATATTTGGGTCCCAGCCCTAAAATAATCTAGGTCCTCTTTCCTACTCTCGTCTTGGATTCCCTACATATCCTCAAAGAACCTTGGATGTCAGATGATTACCCGATACTCCATTATTTCTTCCAAAGTAAATACAAGAATGTTTTGCATAGATTTCTCTTCATGGCCTTCACCTAGACTTACGATTTTTAGTCCTGGTTTAGTGCATCACACATGAAATAGAAAAGCACAACTGTCACTCCTTTTTAATAAGGGGCGATGTAATCCAAGCTCCCTCTTGGAAAAGGTGGCGGTGGTGGCACTGAAGGAAAAGTAGAAGGTAGAGGAGGAGGCAGAGGAGGAGACGGAGTAGGAGATTGAATGGAAGGAGGCTCGAGTAGTGGAGGATGTGGAGGTGGAGGATGAGGAGGAAGAGGTGGAGGCAGAGGCAGTAGATGTGGTGGTGGCGCTGGTAGGGGAGGATGAGGAAGAGGAGGAGGAGGAGGTAGAGGAGGAGTAGAAGGAGTAGCAGGTGGTTGTGGTGGTGGTGTTGGTGGATGCAGAGGAGGAGAAAAAGGAGGATGAGGATGAGGACGAGGACGCTAAGGTAGTTGAGGAGGAGGTGGAGGTGGTGGTGGAGGTGGAGAAGAGGAAGGAGGTGGAGGGTGTGGTGGAGCTGAAGGAGGAGGAGGAAGAGGAGGAGGTCATGTTGTTGGTGGAGGAGGTAGTGGATTTTTTTGATGAGGAGGCATAGGTGGTGGTGGATGGGGAGGCCGAGGTGGAGGACAAGGAGCAAGAGGAGGTGGAGGTTAAGGTGGTGGAGGAGGTGGAGCAAAAGGAGGAGGAGAAAGAGGAGGAGGATATGTTAGTAGAGAAGGAGGTGGACATGGAGATGGACGAGGAGGTGGAGGATGAAGCAGAGGAGGAGGAGGAGGTGGTGGAGGTGGATAAGGGGAAGGACAAAGTGGAGGTGGAGGAGGAGGAAAAGGTGGATGAGGATTTGTTGGTGGAGGTGGTGGTGGAGTAGGAGGTGGTGGAGGTATAGGTGGAGGTGAAGGACGAAGAGATGAAGGTGGAGGATGACAAGAGTGTGGAGGAGGTGGATGAGGTTGAAGAGGAGGAAGAGGAGGATGATGTGGAAGTGGAGGTGGAGGTGGAGGTGGAGGATGAGTGGTGGATGAGGTGGAGGTGGAGGTGGAGGTTGAGGTGGAGGAGGAGGTGAAGTTGGAGGTGGAGGTTAAGTTGGAGAAGGAGGAGGAAGAAGTAGAGGAGGAGGAGGAGGTGGTGGAGGAGGTGGAGGTGGAGGTGGAGGAGGAGAAGGAGGGCAAGGAGGAGGGGTTGGAGTAGGTGGAGGTGGAGTTGAAGGTGGTGGTGGATGACGAGGAGGAGGAGGAGACAAAGGTGGAAGTGGAGGAGGATGAAGAGGAGGAGGTGGTGGTGGTGGTGGTGGTGGATGAGTCGGTAGAGGAGGAGGAAGAGTAGGAGGTGGAGGTGTAGTTGGTGGAGGAGGCAGAGGTAGAGGAGGTGGAGGAGGAGGTGGAGGCTAAGGAGGAGGTAGAAGAAGAGGTGGATTTGGAGGTGGGGGAAGAGGAGGTCGGGGAGGAGAAGGAATATGTGGAGGTGGAGAAGGAGAAGGAGGAGAAGGTGGTCGTGGAGGTGGAGTTGGAGGAGGTGGTTGAAGAGGAGGAGGAGGAGGAGAAGATGGTGGAGGAGGTGGAGGTGGAGGAAAGGAGGAGGAGGAGGAGGAGGAGGATGTGGATGATGAGGAGGAGGAGGTAGATGTGGGTGATTAGATGATGGAGGTGGAGGTGGACGTGGAGATATGGAAGTTAGTTTGAGATTTATGTCTTATATTGAAATAAATTGTCACTCTCTTCTCCACTGTTGGAAATGAAAACTACAATTTCATGAATCCAGAACATATCTCTTCACATACATAATATCCTACTATTAAATGATAAGTAATTCATTTAGAAATATTTCCTCTATTCACAAATATAGTCATTCAAGTACGTGAAATTTCTTTTATGTTTAGATCTGATATCTCGGCCAAGAATTTGAAGCATTTATCAAGATCGAAATTTTGCATTTATTTTGTTTAAACCTTTTTTTTGTCTGTAAAACACATATAGTTCTAGTTTTTTTGTTCAATGAACCATTTGTTTCGAATGAATGGTTTCATCTAATTATCATTGATTTAAAAAGTGTTGGGTTAAATTTAAAGTTGTTTCTTGAAAAAGAAGCCTTATGTTCTTCTTCTTTTATGTTTACTTGAGAAACATAGGATATTACGAATCATATATGGATTTGCTTATTCTTTTTGTATTCTGCATATTTGGAATAATTATTATATTGTGTAATTATATACAACTTACATGAATATCTAATGTGTACTCATATAATATAAATAGAAAAATATTATAGTATTGTAAACTTTTGATGGAATTACTTAATTAAACATAGTAAGAAGTAAATACATTTTATAAATTGTCCTTATGAATAAAAAGAAAGATTTACACTGTTAGGGCGATAAGACAAGTAAAAATATTTTATCATAATTAAATATTTTCATTAATGAAGAGAGGGTAAATCCCTTGAATTTAAATCGATATACATGCATTTTTTTGAGTTTCGTTTATTTTTGGAAAAGAACTAGCTATATAAGGTTTTTATTTAAACTCAAACAACATCAAATTTTCTTGCAACCAACATCAAGTGAAAATGGAAATCGACATCGAAACCCTATAAAGAGGAATCGTTTGATAGGTACTTGAAGGCTAAAGCATAGGTGGAAAAACTTGCATGAATTTTGACCCCAAAACAATGTCACCAGATAACCCAAGTTGGTCATAGACTAACCTACACACACAAGAAAGGAATTCCTTTGTTCAAATTTGAATCACTTTAAATTAATTAGGCAAAGAACATTATATAAGGTTTTGAGATAACTAGAGTCTAACCTTAGTAATATAGATGGCATCCTTCAATCCGATGCTTTGTTGTAAATGAAATAACATTAGTATTGTACATATATGCTTGTATAAAGAAAAATTATATCGAGATGAGAATCAAGTTACGGTTTAATCATAGAGTGAAAATTCCAGAAATATTGTACAATATTAGAAGGAACTTAGTGTATGAAGGGTATTTCATTTTGAAATCATTGAGAAAAGAAGAAATTACCCTGATATCCATTGAGGAAACCATAACCAACTTATGATACATCACAACCACAATGTAAGAAGTAAAAACTTACAATAATATACCGAATATGAGAGAGTGGCTATACTATAACAAACATAAGTGAATGTAGAGGAACAAAAGACATTGTGATGGCTTACTAAAGGATTCCATCCATACCACATTTTACAAAGACTCTTTTTCTAAGAGCATTATATGGACATACGTTTTTCACATACATTGCACATAGAACCACATAATCCCAAAACATCAATGTTTTGTTTTTGAAAACCTCATTGAGAGAACTATATTCAATAGAGTAATGCTCATTCTTTCAACTACTTAGTTTTGTTGAGAATTGTATGGAACTATGCTCTTATGTTGAATCCCGTGCTTGCAGATATATTTTTCATATTCATTAGATTACATTATATTCCAATAATGGTATGGAGAGATCCAATGTGTGATTATGCTTCATATCCAATCCATACATGAAAATCCTTAAACGTTTTGAAAGCTTGAGATTTACTTTTTAGTAGGTACACCCAACACATTCTAGTGTAATCATGAACATAATATTTCGTACATTTATCTTCATTATCATAATTAAAATGCATAGGACCACACAAACCAAAATATATATGTCTAAATTTTCTACATGAATGAAGGGGCCTTGCTAGCGATTGTGAACAAGGAGCAAGTGGCAAATGATTATGCATAGTTATAGACACATATAAATAAGAAAGTGGAAAATCCCACATATATTTAGTATGGTGCTCAATTAACATATTTAATGCTTAAAGTGGTTAGGCATAACAAAAGAAACGTGTTGATTTATCATCCTCTCGGAGTTAAATCACCCTTGATGAGGAAAGGGCATGACTAAGTAAAGCGAAAAATGAGATAATATTGACAGATAGTCTATGAGGTCTTGGTAGAATAAACAATGTTCCAATGTAAATAAGCCTAATAATTTTCCATGTAGTAGAGAAATTTATTGGGGGTAATATTCCGGGGTTTTTCAAAATACAAAAATAAAAAATAGTTGTCAATTTTGACATTTTTTTTAATTTATTTGCTCAAAGTTTATACTTTAAAATTACTTTAACTTAAAAATAATTAGAAATCTCAATATTTTTATGAAAATATCATTAAATATTTAACATTATGGATATTAGGGAGTACTAATGGTAGGCAAGTTTTATAAGCTTTAAAATAAATTTCCATCCTTGAAAGTTTTGCTACTAGATAGAACCCTTTGAGAAGAAAGAAAAAACATGTCATAGTTGTGCAAAATATACAAAATAATTTAGTGATTAAAAGAGAAGATAACATGAGAAATTCTTGAATAAAACTAACATATGGGGAATAACTAAAAAAGAATAAAGTTGTGGGTCATTCGATGTTTGCATGATGTGAGGCTTTGTGACATAGTACTCATGAAAATCCTCAATGCTACGGGCGTGTACATTTCATGATACTTTTTTATTTGAAATGATTAAAGGAAATTTAGGATGCATAAATGTAATTATATTATAATTTAGTCAAAGAAACATTTTACTCTTCTTTTATTTCGTTCAAGTTTTTTATGCATGTCCAAGTTTATCTCACCTTCATGGCTTCTTTTGATAAGAAGGAGAACTAAGGAATTTGTGATTGTACATATATAATAAAAATATGATCATTTTTAGTAGAATAGTTGCAATAGGAGGTGATGTAGGTGTTACCTATCCTAAACAAGGTGTAATGTTGAACAATTATCTCCTTGTTAATGAAAAGTATTACCTTTCTCATTCAGTGTATATCTATTTTATTATATTTCCATTTATTTTAATGTTTTTTCTACAATATATTTATTAATTTGTTAATAAGATCAAAAAACATATTTTTATATTGTATTACCATTCACTTCCAAATCACATGGAAGGTGTCTTACATATCTCACATTCATTGAAAGGGGGATTTTCGTGAATAATGATGTTAGATAAAGCATTAATATTTGTATAATGGTTTCAATATATTTTGATTTGTATCCTTTAAATTCCATTCCTAAACAAATAAGTGTGAATGCATTTGAGATTTGCATAAATTTGATAGGAAAATATCTCATACATTGTATATATAGTGAAATTCATTGCAATTCATCTCAACAACACCTTAGATTTCAATACAAAGCCTCAAAATTTAACAAAACAAAAAGTATAATAAAAAATCATATTACAAATATATATATTTGTGTATATTAATATAAATATTATTGATTAAAGAAAAATGGGAATACATAATTTACACGTGTAATACATATAAATAAATTTGTGAAAACATATTTATGATTCCTTAATTATGTTATGTTGATAGTGTGTATACCTTATAATAGGATTTCTAGAATTTTAATTTAATTAGAAATAATCAATAGGTTGATGCTAGAGATTAAATAATCAATAATAATATTTTTAATATCTATTTTGGAATTTTTTTCCAATTTAAGTTAGAAGAAAATATTAACATTATATTAAGAGAAACTAGGGAAGCCATATAAATTAAATTGATCAAACTAGAAATAAAATTCAAACCATGATAACCATAAAAATGGGTAACCCATTATTTGTATCGAATTTAATATATTAAAAAAACAAAAAAAATTAACTAAATAATAACTTTATTACAAATTATATTGTGGTTATTTATAAAAAAAATTGCATGCATATTTCAACAACAAAAAAAGACCTTAGTGGAAAATTTTAGTAGTGAAATATGTAAATATTACTATGAATATTCCAACATATTTGATGGGGTTTAAATATATTCTATCAACCTAATAATTAACTTATAAATATGGTGATGAGCATAATTATAAGCATATATAACGTGTGGTCGACCGAATTATGTACTAATTGTTGCATTGCAAAAGGTGGATCATTAATTCTTATTAGAAGTTTATATTATGTTGTTCTATTACATAGTTATAACGTTCCAACCAAATATCCATTTTGTGTTGTTCTCTCTATTGAATGTTGTTACTAGGCAACTTAATATGTCATCAAACCTAGAATACTTGGATGAAACTTCGTCGTTGTCAGTCTGCTTGGATCACGTTTTATCTTGAACATCATTTTCTTCTATACTTTTTATTGTAGTAACATGGGTTAAATCAAAAGTCAAGTCCATGTCCAATTTTTTTTCCTGTTTGGTTCAGTTGACTATCCTTGATCATATTCCTATGATGAGCACCTTTCTATGTTGAGTTTGTCTAGAATTGATTTTTTATGTTGTTGCTTTTCTGAACTACCATCATTTTCTATAGTTTTGTTTCAATGAATACATATTCTCCATGTCAAACCAATTGCAAGATGTCAAACCCAATACATTATTCTAGAAATTGTTCTAATTTTCTATGCTTCTTTTCTTTTCTACTCTTTATATGATATCCTCAAAAACTTTTCATGCAATTGAGTGTAGATTCTATTGTTGTTGTGTGTATTCTAGTTGAATACCTAGAAATATTCCATTTCCATTTATTGTATATGTTTATGTCCTTGTTGGTTTCCAACTCGGCGAGTCTTTTCTTGCAACATTCTTATGAGATTATGTCACAAGTTCTAAGAGGTCAAATTTAAATGGTTGTGTATAATTATGCTTCCCTTTCTTCTTCTTGTTCAACATCTCGAAGGAGTAAAAGTATATCCCCTTGTTCTTCTTGAGTTTATGGTGGAATTGGGAATATTATATTAGATTATTAATTGATCCTATATATATTTCGTCAATTGTATACAGATATAGAATCTCTTGCAGGTCTACATCTAAAGAGTTGACATACCAAACTTCAATTATTTGTATGGACAATTAAACATGCGATGAGGGAGGATTCATTTTTTGTATCTATTGAGGTACTCTCCATATTTTGGAAGATTTTTAAAGATTTCTGGAGGACTAACTACTGAAGTTTGTTTCATGTCT
>APFE030778694.1:0-18380 GCA_000404065.3 Pinus taeda | reverse complement strand
GTCAGCACATCAGTATGCTATTCTGAATTCTAAAAAGAATTCATGAGATTTCCTATTAGTCTCTCTTCCACACCATTTGTCCTAATGATGTCTTCTTTCCCTTGTCCACTGTAGTGAATTTTTTCTTTTGCAATCATACTATCATACTTCGAATTTTCTAGCAAATATTCCAACAATGCAATTTCTCTATGATACTTTGCAAGTGTTTCATCACCACTTATGTTTCCTATATTTATACACAAATTATTAGTTTGGAAATCATAAGGTTCAACAGTCTCAACTGTTGCTTCACATATCAGCTCTTCAGACTGAACTTCATCTCCTTCTTCATAAGAACTTGATCCTGTGTTGTCACATCTTCACATATCCATGCATTGTCAAATTCCTTCTGCTGCAATAAATTGCTGCTCCTCTTATTTAAGAGACATTATTCATCCTCCTTTACTTCAGATTTTTTATCTTCTAAAAGATACTTCTCCATACTTCTTACAGTTTCCATAGATTGCTCATCCTCTACAAAACACTCTTTGACTAGTGTTCTTTCTCCCTCTGCTAATTCTTTCCCATAGACTTCCTCTTCCTTAACATCTTTTAGTAGATGTTCTTCTTCTTCAGTAACTGTCTCAATAGCTTTCATGGTTATTTCCATTGTGCCTATCAACGTGGTGAATTTCTAGTCCTTTGCTATGTTTTCAGCTAACATAGTTTCTTCTTCTTCAGTACATTTTGCCTTGTTGTCCCTCTATAACTCTTCTCTAAGAGCTATCCTTGTCTCACCATCTACATTAACATTCTCATGCACTTGCTTTTCATCAATAACATTAATCAAACTTATTTGATTACCTTTCTGAGTCAGTATTTCTTCATTCTTCATCAGAATAAGATCTTGATTCCTCATCTCCATGACAGCTTCTTTAGACTCCTCCATAGACCTTTTCTTCTGTATGTAGTTAAATTCCTTCTCTTCTGGAAAGTTTTCTCAGTCACTTTTTGCTCCTATATCTTCATCTCCTCTAAAGATATCTCCAAATGGCTGCTTTTCTCCTGCAATATCTACCATCATACACAAGCTATCAGTTTTTAAAACATAAGACCCTGTGGTCTCACTTGATGGTTCAACCATCATATCTCCTTGTTGTTCTAAATCCTTCATATGATTCAGAAATTCTTTGATAGTATCCTCTTCAATCTCATCAAGCTCTTCACTTGGTTGCTTGGCATCTCTCCCCAACTGCATATGAGACCTATCCATCTTATCCTCATCCAAAACGGAATTTAGATTCTGTTGGTCTTCTTCTTCTTTTATGACAATATCAGCAAATTGTCCTTCTTTACATGTTTCACCTGCATACATACACAAATTGTCATTTTTAAACCCATGTGACCCTTTGGCCTCACTTGAAGTTTCAATCTGCAAGTTTTCATCTTCAGTCTCTCCCATAATTTCTCCTTGTTCTGGTTCACAAATGTACTCTTCCATTTCCATTTCCAACTCAGCTTCCTTGTGATTTTCCATCAGCCACTTCACTTGCCTTTCTTGTAGCCTTCTCTTCATCTCATGCCATGTTATTGGCTTCTTCTTCAAGACCCAACCTATTCTCTGGCTTTCCTCAAGCATTCTCCTTAATGCATTGAGTTGTTATTTTAATTCAGCAACCTCTTTGTCAATTGCTTCTTGACTCATCTTCTTGCCATTTGCTTTGGCATCCTCTTTCTTCTCATATCTTCTGTTGTGGGTTCTCTCTGAACCTCTGCTATGACTATCAGTAGTCATCTTCTTCTCCTCTATCTTCATGAGCTTCTTTGCAACAAGCCTCTGCAATAGCTAGTCCTCCTCGCTGCAATCTTACCTCACTAAGCTCTCCCACTCAGTCTTTTGGTAAGCACGATCCTCTGTATGGAACCTCCTCTTGAGAAACACCTTTGCTCCTTCTAGGCTTCTACAATCTCTCACTTCCTCTTGAGAACACTTCAGTTTTCCTCTCTATCCAATCTCTTCTTGGATTCTTCAGGTTCACTGCCACTTCAGAGTGCTTTCCTTACTCTACTTTTAAGAACACATATGGTTCTTCTCTCACAACTTTTCTTGTTGTCACCTTGCATTAGTATAAAACACATTCTTAATTTAAAATAGAACATATTACCTCACCTTCATATCTCAGCATGATCTTGTTTCACCCTTTCTTCTGCACTTTGAATGGATTGTCCTCTGTTTTGTCTCTAAGTCCTCTTTCCTTCAGAACCTGCATTAAGCAATCTTGCTTTCTCTTTCCTTCAAAGAATCCTCTGTTCCTGCCTACTCCAAGCCTCTACTGGAACTGCTACAGTCTTCCAGAACTTCAAAAGTTCTCCTTACAGTCTTTTGTCGTAGCCTCTATCATTCATCCATTTAACTTATGCACATTACCTTTTTCTATGTGCAACCTCCTTTTCATAGGAAATCTTCCCTCTCTCTAATTTCAATTCTGCTCTGGTTACAGATCTGCTTTGATTACAAACTTTTGCTCCGATACCACTAATGGTGTAGGGTAAACGCCCGCACATACCAACAGTATGCATTAATATGCATCCACACTTCTGTCTCAGGTATTTAACTCTACAATGGAGTCAAATCTTCAAACTATATAAGTGGTTAAGGCCCTTTTACCACGGTTCCTTTATATCAGAACCCAATCACTCCGCCAAAACTCCCATCAGGATTGTTAAAACCCTTCGGAGGCTTTTAAATCCTTTAATCCATGCATATATAACCTTTCCCTTCCAAACCTTGGTTAATATATGTTATATCAGTCGAAATGCACTATCAGCACTATTTTCGTTCTAAAGTCATTTACAATGGAAAACCATGCAAACGTACCTTTTCTCCACTTTAGTACAGCCTCTGCACAAATTTCGAGGCTAAACCCCATCGTAATCGCCCATCGCTCCTATAAGTATTATATACATACCTCGTCACCCTTCTTCTTCCAACATGTGACTATTGGAACACCTAAATAGGTTTTAGTTTTAAAAGAATTAGGCCATCTCTTTATTGAATACAAAGGAATTTATTGAATACAAAGGAATTTCATTAAATTCCACTCCCCACATGTATTCCAGACTTTAAAATATATAGATCTGAATCTATATATCGATGGGTCTACCACTACAAAGTTCCTCCTCCAAACTCTGATTGACGCGATCGCTGATCCCTTTTACCTCAGATCACCGATATTTAATCTTCACCATCCATTTCAATCATCGATCCAATGGCTATTGCCGCATCGCTGATCAGCCTATCAGAGTTCCACTGCCTCTGTGCTTGGCCTCTGTGACTAGTCTGATATGCGATTAGCGCTTTAGATCTGGACCGTCGATCTTAACTCTCGATCCAATGGTTCAGGATCCATCGCATTATCTCAATCGCTATAACTCAATACTCGTTCTGATGACTTAAAAAGGACTCCTGCCGATGCTATTAAATCCCAGTCGTTGATCTATGAGATCTAACGGATGCTGAGCATCACTTTATACTTCTCCGTTTGTTCCTTTTACTTGGAATTTTACGTTGTTTTCTTCAATTTCTCCATGTTTCAGGTTTTTCCTCCAGTTTCTTCAAAGGCTTCCTTCTTCTGCGACGCTACTCAACTTCTCTGAGCTTTACTCCTTAGTGAATCCTCACTCTGCTACCTCTCCAAAGCTTCACTTTGCCTCCTTAATTGCATTCAAAGACCATTTTATGATTCATCTGAACCATTTTACGCCTTTGTGTATCCTTTCATAACTCTATCTGCAACCACAGTTACAAAACCTACGGTTTCACACCATAATCGATCATAAAACATGTGTTTCATACACTTTAACACAGTCAGGAAAACTCTGCATATATTAATGTAAAAGCAAAGATTACATTCGAGACACCTCGGTCTCACACAGGCCTGATTCTCAACATTTGTGGCCTCTTTTTCCACTCTGTCCGTAGGCCTACATATATTTTATCTATCTCACTCCCTCCTAATTGAACGCGTAGGTTCACTATTTATAAGAATACATTGGATCAGATCACTGAAGGGATTAGATCAATCCTTTCCTTAAATCACTCAACTAAAGCCCTAAAGCTCGCTACAGAATACATATTGTAGATTACATTTAATTAAGTCTTTTAGAGACTTATCCATTCCATCCTTTTCTCGGTTTTAAAACAGATTTGTCCCATTTTTCAACTCGATGGTCCACATCCTCTCTTATCTAATTAAATCACTAAAAGGTCTAAATTACATTAACTTGGGACTTAGGAAAACTATTTCCTAAAAATACATGACTCCCTATGTCTAGTATTTACAGTGATTTTGCCTTTGGTGAATGCTCTTGCATCAAACCATCAAGCATGAGAAGAATCTCCTCCTCAACCTCATGTCTTTCTAACAAGACTTTTCATAGTAAGGTCTTCATATGCAAGCATATATCCATTGTGTACAAATATTGATTATGTCTAGCCCTAGTGTGACTCGTGTCAAGTATCTAGGTAGCCACTTTCCCAGTAATATCATATTTGGTAAATGACCGCATTCCCTAGTAATATCTTATTTTGTTTTATTGAGATCACTTGAATTACTCGCGATGTCCATCCATGGTAATGTCTAGTAAATGATTAAGCTCACTGATGTGATTGTGTCCCACTTCTAGCCTTGTAGTACACAACACCAAATCAACATCTAACACGTCGACGAGGCATTGTCATCAACTCAAACCTAGGACTAAACAAAGGGTAGAAGGAATTGACAGAAATGGTGATGGGATGTCAAATGCAAAGTATAAAAGGTGAGTTAGGGAAAGAGCTAACTTCCCAAGATAATGCAACTGAGAACAAGGGGAGTGAAGAGAAAAAGATAAGATGTAGGAAAATAAAATGAGAAGTTAGGAACTAACCAATCTATTAATATGGAAGTGAGAAAGGAAATAGTTGGGAGGAACAAAATGCTACATAGTAATTTCAAAAACAAGTTGGTGGTATCATATCCTAATAATGAGCAGTAATGGTGAAAGCATTGTAAACTTGCTATCTTAATTAGACTTTGGTGGGGACGTGGGGGGAAGGTGGGGGTGTTGATGTGGGGGCTCTTCCTGGAACACGCTCTCCCATAATCGTTGGGTGGGATGGTTGGCAACTGATCCCCCACCTATCCCATATCCTCTCACTCCATACAGGGAAACTTATTCCATTATCTTATCATTTTTATTTTATTTTATGATTTTTAATTTAAATAATTATTTTAATAACTTATTTATATTATTACATTTATAATTAATATTTATATTATATTATTATTATTATATGGGAAAAAAAATTATTAAGAAAAATTTGTGCGTAGATGCACATGAGAGTTATGTAAGGACACCCTAGCAAGTCAAAGATCCTTCATTACATCAAGATGGTCCTAAATAGGATTTCCAAGCTAGTTCTCAAGAGACTCAGATGGAAATAGGGGAATCTAGTTGTGAATAAATCCCTCATAGTAAATAAAAAGTGACTTCCATTCATATTTGAACAATGAAAAGGAAATGCACATGAGAATTACATTGGGACTTTTGGTAAGCCAAATATCTTTCCCTGCATCAAGTTGGTCCCTGACTAAACCTTCAAAACTAGTTCTAAATAGAGTTGCATGGAAATAGGGGAATTTAGTCATGAATACTCTATGGAAAATCCCTTATAGTAAGCATAATTTGACTTCCATTAAGATTTAAACAATAGAAAAGACATTAGGATCACCAATGGAAATGATAGATTTAGTAGGAAGAACTTCCAAATTTAGAAAAGGGAGAAGAGAAACATAGCGTCTAACTGAGTTTACCAAGGGAGAGTGAATTGTGGTGCCCCGGTTACCAGTTTGTTGAAATTCCTCCAAATTACTTTTGACACTGCCAAATTTGTCTTCCAATATTTGCATTTGCTGACGATGTTTGATCAGAATTTGCATGGTAGAGGCCAATTGAGTTGCTAACTAATGAGAGTGAATTTGCATAAGGCTAATAATTTTTTGCAATTTAGTAACTTTTGTGGAGAAAACTAGCTACTCCTTCACAAAACTAGCACTCAAACATGGAGCCATTACCACCAATGCATGCAAGGCTGATTTTGTATCTCGACATTATCTGAATACCACACATAGAGTTCAGAAAGAGAAAAAATTGCAAACACTTGCATAGTAAATATTGCATGTAGAGGTTAGCACACACAAGAACCATAAGGAGATGGAGGCTCATGTGAATAGTCCTCGAAAGCAAAGCCACAACCATTCCCCATAACATATTATAAACAAAAACCTATTGAACCATATATGTTTCACAAGGTAAAATGAACACTCAAACGAACTCCATTGTGAAGTTAATTAATATGCCTTCTAAGCCTTGTGGCAACTAAACTAAGAAGGTGATAGTAGAAGCCTTCAAATAACATGTTGGATGGAACTCAAATGGAATTAATTATGTATTATGGGATAGGATGGACACATGATCTCTCAGAGGCCCTCTCAAGTGCTTGAGTTGCTAGATCTAGTGAGCAAGGGAATTGTTCATTCTAAGAATATGGAAAGACTGCATCTCAAAAAAAGAGTTGAAATTAGAACAAAATCTTTTAAAAATAAATAAGCGCATAGGTTGAGAAGGAATCAAACCAAATTGCAAATACATTATTGTTTTTTTTAATCCCTAGTTATAATTAATTTGTTAAAATTCAATACCTAAATTAAATTCACATTTTTGAAATAAAATGTAAAACTCCACTTGATTATGGATAACTATACCCAAACTCTAAAAATATATTATTAATAACTATACCCAAACTCTAAAAAAATATTAACTCTAATTTTCTAAACACTCCATCTTCTAATATTTATACTTATTTAATTTAATTATATAATAATTTAAACATTTATTTAAATAATGTGCACCCATTAACTTGTTTCTCTAAATATTTCTTTTTGGATAACTACACGCTTTGATAATTTAAAAGAATATTTATGGTAATAATATGAGATTTTAGTTTTTTATTTGAATATAAATATTGAAAATTCTTTTAGAATGTAATTTTATTATTTTTAAAAAATTATTTTATAAGTAAAGTTTTAGTGATTTCGGTTGGTCAATTGGTAATGGTATTGGAAATAAGTGTCACTGAACAGAAATATATGAGTTAAATCTGTTGTATCTCTCGACGGGTGAAAATTAGACATGATGATGTAATCCTACCAAATTAGAAAAAAAATTTAAAATTTTATTTTAATTTTTTCAAAAAATTAAAATAAAATATTAACCTAATTTTTTAATAATATAAAAATAAACTCTTTAAACTTTTTCAATAAACATTTTAAAATAATACTATTAAATATTTTTTTGATTATATCCAAATAAACAATACATTAATATAAATATACTTTAATATAATATCGGAATTATAGTGATATAAATTTAAAAATACATCCATCACCACTCTTAAAATCTCAATTTTAAACATTATACAACATTTTTAAAATCCAAATTTCAAACCTTATACAACATTCAAATTTAAAGTTATCCCAACAACACTTAAATATGCAATGCTCCATATCCTCCAATATAAAGATGGAGACAAAAATCAATCCATATAAATCTAAAAATGCATCCATCACCACTCCTAAAATCTCAGTTTTAAATATCATACAACATTCTTAAATCTAAGTTTTAAACATCATACAACATTCAAATTTAAAAGTTATGCCAACCACACTTAAATATACAATGCTCCAAGATAAGGATGGAGACAAAAATCAATCCATATCCATAGATTGGAATGTTTACAAAACATTGCTCAGTTTCAAGTTTAAGTAAGATGATGTATTTAACAATTAAAAATTAAAAATAAAAACAAAAATTGAAAACAAGATAAAGGATAAGGATAAACATGTATCCATCTCTAATATTACATAATAGTAATAGTATTAATCATTTAAATTTTTATTAAATTAACATTAACAATAATACATTACATTAAAATATTTTATATAATATACTTTTTAAATTATAATACATGTTAAACATATAACGATTATCATGCTTAAATATAAATATAGATAGTACATTATTTATGGAGAAAGCAATTTCCTTCCGGAATTTGAAAACATATACAAATAAATAAATATATAATCTCAAGAAAATAAATAAATATATGGTATTATAAAGGCGGTTTTACTGCTCTGGTTAAAGAAAATATAAGTAAAACGTATTTTCATTGAGAAGAACCATTTATTATTTTATCAGAACAAAAAGATTAAAACGCTGTTAATAAGGTTAATCAGTACCATAGTACCATGTTAGCAGATCCTAATGGGGTCATGAGATCTTTACAAAACCACATAGGAATGGCTTACAAATATCCTTTGAATGGATTTCGATTGGAGGAAAAGGACTTGTAAGGCTCATGAGTTTTGTTCTATTAAGAGCAGGACTTTCGCTTGCATCATGAATTTTAATATGTGGTACATAAAAACAAAGAAAACAGTATCACGAAACTTTCACATCAAGAAACTTCTCCATCCTGGAGAAGCTTCATTGAAAGCCCTGGCTGAATATTTGAGCATCAAAAATATCCTCTTTTGTCGTTAACAACTTTTAGAAAAATAAAATTAAATCGCTGTTTCATATACCCTTTTATACTCAGTCTTCTGATTTGAAAGCGCAAGCCTAGAATTTGAAATCCAACGCTTCATATTTACAATTCAATTTGGAAGTGGAACCCTAGAATTTGAAATCCAATGCTTCAATATTTACAATTCAATGTGAAAGTGCAAGCCTAGCATTTGAAATCCAACGCTTAAATATTTACAATTCATTGTGAAAGCGCAAGGCTAGAATTTGAAATTCAACGCTGCAATATTTACAATTCATTGTGAAAGTGCAAGCCTAGAATTTGAAATCCACGCTTCAATATTTCTAATTCAAAAAGACCTAGAGCTTTAACATATAAGCATGGGTTGCTGACATTTAAATCCCTTGACAGGGAGGCAAGACTTGCAGTCTGCGTAGACAAACGCCTGCTAATTCTTGCACCCATGTTCCCTAATTTGCAGCAGATATTGCATTTTTCGAAAAGAAATGTTATGAGTGATTTCGATACTTAAAATCCTTATCATGCATATTAGTAGAATTTATCTAAAGATCACGATGCACGCTTGAATTAACTGAAGCTACCAGTCATAATATAATATTTATGTTCAGTCTGCTGCTTGTTGCCTCGCCATATCGTTATGTTTCATTTCAGATCATGTAAGATCTTCTGTAATTTCATCATGAATGGGAATTCAAAGCATGGGCTCATGATATTTTGAAGCAGTAAAAAAGTTCTTGGAAATATTGCAGCAGCAGTTGCAGGAAAAACAAGTATAGAATATTCCAATATTAATGTATAGGAAGTAGATGCACAATCAATAGAAGATCCCCATGATTGATGATTCCAGCTGAGATTGGGAACACTATCTACATCTCTCGAGAGGGAGCATCTAATTGCCCATGGAAATTAAATAAAATTTGTTCTCGAAAACCAAATGTTCAACTGCGAATTACATACCTCTACAAGATGATCATGATGTTATAAATATATTTTCGATGATCGGGAATCGATTCTCCTCGAGTACAATATTCGATGGATAATCAATCCAATGAATTAATTGGTTAAGAAAGTTTGCGCATTCCCGAGGGAACAATGTCCTCCAGCAGGCCCTGGTCGGTTGGATTGGGTACTGCCGCCGCAGCTTGAGGCTGAGAACGTTGTTGCAGCAATGCAGGATGAGGCGGGGGCACTGCACTGATCATGTGACGCTGCGACGACTGCAAATCGGTTTCTTGCTCTTGTTGTTGTTGCTGCTGCGCCTGCGCCTGCTGCATGTGGCCGGGGTCGAATGAGGCAGCGGCAGTGGTGCGGGGCGCCATCATTTGCAAGGAGAAGCCGAGGGAAGATTGAGTGAAGGGCGGCAATGAAGAATTTGCAGTACTGCTCCTCTCTGCCATGTGGGCAGCAGCGCCTTCCCCTCCCGAGCTGCGCAGCAATGCGGGGCTTTGATGCGTGTGCTGACCTTCGTAAGTGGTTATGACGATGCTGGGATCCTCAAACGAACGTTCCACTCTCTTTTTCACAGAGCATTTAGCATTTGTGCATCTGTAGTAACTCCTGCAATAAAAAATAATAATAAAAGACTCCATCAGCTAACGTACTTGTGAGGGGCCATGATACTTTCCATGGCCAGCAACATTCAAGAACAAGCAGAGATTAATTCCTTTCTTCGTTGTCACAGACAATATATTCAGCTTGCACGCATGCAAACCAGAGATTCGACGATTCTATTCCCAATTTAAAAACCATTTCTTGATTTGATTGAACTGAGGTGAGATGAGCGATTCCAATTTCCCAATTAGGGTTGAGACTAACGGGATTTTTGTATTTTAGAATGAAGATTTTCGCATTCCATAATATGAACTTGGAACACTGTTATTTCATTTTAGTGTTTGACATTTTGTGTGAACACTTTAACCATTTTCAGGGACAGAAAGCTTAAACAATTGATGAGTTGCAGATTGAACAACATAATTTAAAACAGTGTTATTTCATTGTGGTGTCCCACATTTTGTGTGAACATTTTAACCATATTCAGAGACAGACTACATTTGTTTCCATTGTGGTGTCCGACATTTTGTGTGAACATTTTAACCATCTTCAAAAACAGACTACATTTTCTGTGAACTATTCAACCATCTTCAGAGACAGAAAGCTTAGACAAGTAATGAGTTGGGGATTGAACAATATAAATTGATGAGTGCCGGATTCAACAACAATAAAGAGTAAGATTAGGATTCTTGTAGCTTTCTTGATGAGATTAGGATACTGTAATTCAACTGTAATTTCAGATTTGATGTCGATGAGGGACCAGGGAAAGGTTAAATTTTTATGAGAGAAATTACCAACCTGGGGTAAGGGCTATTCTTCACAGCTTTCTGGCCATACTTGCGCCATCTATATCCATCCTCCAAGTGATCCACATCGCTTTTGGTCATGAAGGCAAATCTGGGCTCGCGGTTTCGTTTCTGACCCTTCTTTCTAGGCTTGCTCCTGATTTCAGACGAAAAAATCATGTAAATACGTTGAATGATTATCAAAAATCTAATGGGAGAAATCTATTGAGAAAAGCGGAGGTTACGAAAATTTACTGTTTTTTGGACTGCGGTGAAGGCTTGTCCAGAGATTCCTGATCTCCCGGAGCTTGGGGTACGGCTGCCCCCCCTTTTGCACCGCTTGTGGATGCCACAGTCGCGAGGCGGCTCGGTTCTTGATCTTCGATTGCTTCTGTAGAAGACGAAGATATGGAAGAGACTGGCGTTGTGGGCACATTAGGGGTATCGCCGAGATGACCTGATCCGGCCCCGGCTCCGGCTCCGGCTCCGGCTTCGGCTTCGGCTCGTTCTTCGGCTGTTAATGGAGATGAGAAATCGAATGGGGCCGCTCCACCGGCTGCGGTTTGACCTAGAGACCTTGAGTAATCTGAAGCATCCATTTGCAGCCCGGCCTGTAGGCACTCCGTGAAGCTCATGTAAGGGGAATCGAACCCGGCATCGATTTCCATGAATTCTGCGAGGCCAGCGCTGATTATGGGCATGCCGGTCTGCCTATCCGATCCTTCCACGCCACTCCATAATTCGGAAGAGGACCCGAAGAACCCGCCATGGCTCGACGACTCTGGCAGTAGTACTGTATTCATCATGTTCATATTACCAGCAGCAGCAGCAGCACTCATGCTCTGAAACAACAGGTCCCGATTATCAGAATACGGACCAGGGCTAATGTTCCAGCTACCGGAATCACGCGTCTGCTTGCCAGGCTGCTGATGTTCAACGAAGGGACCGGACGAGATTTCTCCTGCAAGGTGCTTCCACATGGCGTCGGCCTGTCTTTCTTGAACTTGAGTTCTGGGAAGAGACTGTTCGCCTGCCATTACCTAGTTTCCAAGCTGCCAAATTCCCAAACCACCAGATTCACGATGTATGTATAATGTCTGTGTGTAAACCGCTGCCCGCATTCCGAATTGCTGGAAACGGATGGCTGCACGAAAAACCCTAATACGGAACCGATCCGGCAGCCCTTTTCTGCAACTTACGGAAGGTCAAGGATGAGGGGGAAGGGGAACAGGAGCGGGAGCAGGAGCGGGCCGAGGAGATGCAGCAGCCTACGTTCAGGGTTCGAAACTCGGGGGAAGCAGACACGGAGGGGATGATGTAGACACTATTCTGCCTCGATATATGTATGCGTCGTTGAACACGGACCTCCACCAGTGTGCGCTACAAGATTTTTATTATACACAGACCGATGGCAGCGCTTCTTGAATATGAAGAGTACCATGACCGACTCTCGAAGCAAAAGGAAGCAGCTGATGCAGCGGAGGAGGAGGAGGAGATGCGGCGCTGAGTCCCATCAAAGGGCGGGCAGAAAGTAAATCGGAACGTTCTACGAGTCAAAACAACAGCGGACGTGGCAACTTTAAATGCTAACCAGGCCGCTAATGGGGAGTTGCCGTCCCCCGACCTCCTACCCGCCCGCGCCCACCCGGTCCGTCCGACCTCCAACCGCCGCCCACCCTCACACATTTGTGTTCGTAGGACGCGTGTTTTCCTGCAAAACCGCTGTTCCCGTTGGCCCAAAAACCGCGCGTTCAGACAGTCGGTTGACCTTGCCCCGCATCGCGCGCTATAATTCTCTCATATTTTTCCCAACCCAGTGTGAACAGGGCCACTGAAGTAAGCGGTTTCAGTCCGAATCCTAGTAAAAAGTTAACAAAGCTAAAGATATTGGTTGTTTCTTTGTGTGAACGTTGGGATGGTGCGCAAGAGGTTTCGATTTCGAGTTCGAGTAACAAAAGGTAACCAATCCAAGGATGTTGTTTTTTTCTGACATGCGGATCGCATGCTGACACGCCATCATAGTCATTGCCATCATCAAGCCTCCACATATTCCTCTTCCACTCGGTTTTACTAGATTCCCCCTTTAACACTTTCTAACCAATATTATTATTCCCCCGTTGTTCACATTCAATTAATTACTTAGGAACCATTTAGCATCCCAAATACCCCCCGAATTAATTAATTGGAAACCACTTAAGATCCCAAATTCCAAGATTTGTCTGAAACTTCTTACTTACTTCCCAAGTAACTTGCTCCCTAGCCTAGGCTGACTAAATTAACTTAACTCCCTCCCCTTGGGCCCTCATGACCTACTCTCACATGTTTTAATCTCAGTAACTACCCCTACACTCTGACATGCTTGTAGATCAGTAACTACCCACTCCATGCCTATGCGTCCTCATGGTCCCCTAACCTTATATCGATATGAACTGATTGACAATTACATTATAGCATTTCATGGCATGTTGAACCTTTATGTCTCTACTATGTGTGATAGACTCTTTTAGTGGGGCGAGGTGATGCAAGCAATCAGTTCTTCCCCGATTCATTCACATCCTCACAAATCTCAAAATTGTATATGCACATTTTACTTTTTCATAACTAGAAGTTTGAGCCCCACACCAGTCCAAGTACACTCACAATAGATACCCACTTTTGAGCATTGAGAAATGCAATGACTATGACACTAAAAGAAAGGTAAACTTTGTCGATGGAATTCCCATTTCAATAAGGGCCTCCTTCTCCCTCTCTGGGAAGTTCAAATTTCCATCTCAATACATTTAGCTAAATGTAGAAGCTAAGGAATCTATTAATAGTGCATGGTTTTGTCAAATATTTTGGTCAGAAGCTGTCAAATATTTTGGTCAGAAGCTCAGGAATCTAAGCTCATTTATGGTTTTGTAAAATATTTTGTTTATCTATTTTTATTATCTAAACAATTTAACAATTTATATGGAAAAGTAAAAGGTTTTGATTTTTAAAGATTTTTTTTTAACAATATAATAACTCCATGGATAATTCTACGTATAAAAAGCAAAATAAAATATTAATAAATCTTTTTAAACAAATGAGTTTAGTGTTTTGGTTATAAAATTACATTCATAAGTTTAGTGTTTTGGTTATAAAATTATATATAAGTAGAACTTACCTTTTAAGTATTGTTGTTAAAGTGTAATAATATCATATGCATGAATAAAATATTAATGGAGTGTGTTTTTCATTGAATAATTGTAATAATATCATAAGCATAAATGAAATTTCAATGAGGTGTGTTTCTCATTTAACACCCTAGATTGATGTTTTGGTTAAGTATCTATCTCCACAAATAAAAGGTTTAGAATTTCATTTCTTAAACAATTTTGCTCTAGTGTAACAACTTGACTTAATAATTTGGACACCTTTCCAAACACTCAAAAGTTCCACCCCTCCTCATGCACTCTTAATAGATTGTGACTACACTATGTATAAAAATGAAACACGAATGATTTGGGTGCTTTGTTGAATACAAAATATAAATGGTTTTGAGTTCCATCCAAACACTCAAATGTTCCACACATCATGCACATCACATCATGCACACTCTTAATAGATTATGACTATCCTATGTATAAAAATGAAAGATGAATGATGTGGGTACCTTGTTGAACATAGAAACTAATGACATCCATACAATGTTAAAAATACATACAACATATAAATGGTTTTGAGTTCCATCCAAACATCAAATGTTCCACCCCTTGTTCACTTTTGATAAATTGTAACTAAGCTACATACATGAATGAAATATGAATGGTCCAAAGACTTTGTTGAACATCATAATATGCTATATCTAGCTAATTAACACAAGAAAGATTAATGATTTGACTACCTTTTTAAACATTCCCATTTATTATTTTAATTA
Organism: Pinus taeda; assembly: GCA_000404065.3. Taxonomy (NCBI): domain Eukaryota; kingdom Viridiplantae; phylum Streptophyta; class Pinopsida; order Pinales; family Pinaceae; genus Pinus; species Pinus taeda. Next base: position 3,517 of record APFE030778694.1, on the reverse strand, counting down.
AGAATACATATTCACATATAATTGGTTTTGACTTCAAATCAATTGATCGCTAATCTTTGCAATTGTATATAAATAAGAATGAAATATTATAATGTGGTGACATTTATTATTTTAATTAAAAATAAATATCCACATTTAAAAATATTTGACTTTCATCTTTAACTAAATTTAATAATAATGACAACTTTATATACCTAAATTAAAAATTTAATTATAATAATACCTTACAAAATACTCTAATATAATGTTTTAAATTCAAGCCTCTAACAATTTCAACTTTACTAAAAAATGTCTTACCAAAATTTTTAAATTCCCTGAATTTTCAATTTAATTTTTTTCTACTTACTATTTTAAAACATACACTTTTTAAAAAATTTTCCCAATATAAACTAAAAAACTCATCTAAAATATAAATTAAAAAATTATAATAACCTCTCAAATACTTCTTCTTATTAATTAAATTATAATAACCTCTAAAATACTTATTCTAATTAAATTATAATAACCTCTCAAATACTTCTTCTTATTGATACAATCATCTCTATTATTAAATTCAACTAATAACCTATGAATTGCTAATCATGAACCTCGCTAAACCTCACTAAATACATTGTATTGATGGATAGATGGATGAAATGAAATCTTTTAAAACTGATCAAACATTTAAAAAATAAATAAAATTACTATTATATTTGGAATATACGTTCTGCTAATAAGTTGTGCTAATAAAATGTATACATAACTGCAATTCAAAATACAAAACTATTTAAAAGAATGTTATATGTTTTCAACATACAATGTATTGTATTGGAGAGGTTACAAAATTATTTAAAAATATGAAATCATGCTAATATGTTTTCAACCTACACTGTATTGTATTGTATTGGAGAGGTTTGTGAATCCATGGAAAGGTTTATAATACATGAACACAATTAGAATGACAATCATTTTTATCAAATTATTTAAGAATTGATCAAATGTGAGAAAATGATATCATGTTTCAAATGGATAGATATTCATGTGTCTTTCTATCCATGTGTCTTATACATCCCCAGAATTGAAATGACTAAATTGTGTTGAATTATTGTGAAAGGTCAAATCTGGAAATGATATCATGTGATAAATTCATAAACCAACTTTGTGGGTTTCTAGTTTAATGGCAGAAAACAATGATGTTATTAATTCAAATTCAAATCTAGAAATTTGAGCTTCAAATAAGTAGGTACACTAACAATTGATGCCCACTTAATACTTCATACCTGCTTTTATGCATTGCGAAAAGCAAGGACATTATGCTTTGGAAAGATTTGCAAACTTTGTCACAGTGGGCACTATGATCATGGGATTAATGAAATTCCTCATACCTTTATGTTCTATTTTTAAAGTATTACTTATTTATTTTAATAATATAGTTATTTTTATTTTTATTCTTTAGTTTTAAATAATTTTTTAAGATTATAATACATTTTGTCTATAAAAAAATAATGATTTATGGATTTTGTTAAATATCTTATTTATAAAATTGGTTGTACATTTGTAAGATTTAAGAATTTAATAGAAAAATAATATAATAGTAATTGAGAAGAGGAGAAAATAATAATTTAAGTAAATTGATTTTCATAAACATGTAAAAGATAAATTATATAAAGATGAGCGAATTAATTTGGAGTTGCTTTTAAGTAAGATTTTTTGTAGTCTTTTGTAGATTAAAAAATTGTAATGAAATCTCGATTTGTGTTGTTTAAATTGGTTTTTTTACTATATATATGGATCAACACCCACAGAGTTCACCCATCAAATTTGTGATTTCAATGATTTCAAACTTAAGGACAACTCCAATGAAATTTATTACAATATAATGCAATAAATATAAGAAATTATCTCCTGGGAAATAGGAGTTGATCTAAGATTAAAGTGGAGTTTACCAATTGTAATTTATGAGTCCACGAATTTAGAAACCCATTGTATTACATAAGATGAAACTCAAATGCACTTTAGGAGAGAGATGATTATGGACATGAGATTAATGACTATGCTTACACACCAACACCCCCATTTAAATCTAAACTAGGTAATGCAAGAGCATCTTTGACATAAAAGAATCGACATGATTAATTTTAATTAGTAGTTTATGGGATGAGATAAGAGTGTTGTGGCTCTAATTTATTATTGTAGTGCTAGACATGATCAATTTTAGTTAGTAGTTTATGAGATGAAATACGAGCTCTGTGGCTCTAATTTATTATTGTAGTGCTACAACTTCATTGTAACACGACAGTCATTAAGCCCCCATTGATCTTGTAATTAATTATGTTAGTGATGCATAGGAAAGTAAATATAAATGGATTAAAAGAGCTAGAATAATTATAATGATATTTTAATCACAACTAATATAGAGGTGGAGTGTTAATATGAACCAGAAGAAACCCTGAGAGGGTGGGGAGCTAGCAAGGGGGATTTAGGGAAGTTTCCTATCTGAACTTGAATTAATAGTTTTGATTTCTAACCTAGTAGTTGAGTCGCCTAATTTTCATTAGTTATGAGAAGAATGGGGAAGTGGTACTAAACTACTCCAAAGGTTTGGGCCACATACCCATTTTGGAAAATTTAGATTTGATTACATGGCCCAATCGAGGGAACCCAAATTCTCATGATGGGCAGTGTGTGATTGAGGGAAGCAATTATGGGGTTATGGGAGAAGAAGAGAAAATAGAGTAGAAGAGGAAGAAGAACATAGAAACTCTCATGGGGGTATGAGAACAAAGCAAAAGTATAGAGAGGAGGATCTCATGTGGTTAGGAAACCTTATGGATGATGCAACAACTTCTGCATGATTTTAGTTAACCCGGTTTGGTGACTAAAGCTAATAGAGAGGCCTTTAACCTGAGTTAGAGGGCTAGCTGTTGGCGGGAAAAACTTCCCTAAGGTAAGGCTTGACAACCTCAATAGATGAAAGGCAGACTATCAACGAGAAGCATACATTCAAGCAAGCAAACTATGTAAACTACTAAATGTGGGCTTGAGAGGAGTGCCCGTAGGTCCTACGTTTGATGTTGATCCCATAGGGTCCAAACCGTATGCTTCTTCCAAAGTTATCAGACCTGAAACACAGTTCAGAGAAGCATATAAATAGCAAGTAGTTCAAAGTGCATTTATAATAAACATGTTAGATCATCAAGACTAAACATATAAACCATGATATATTAGACATGAATCATAAAAGACATGAAATCATAACATATCAGGAACAAGACAGAGCTTCTTTATTGATATCATCAAATAGTAGTGGAAAGATACGACATGATCTGACCACAACACCAATGAAACCTTCCTTTGGATCCGTCCAGCACAAGCCTCAAAGATCACCTCTAAAGCATGTACAAAATGATGCCATATGATCTTCTATGCAAGGAAACAAGGGTTTCTTACGACTGGGAGTGCAGGAGGCACAGGGAAAATTAGAATTGATTTGGGGAAAAAGGACTATAATGTCGATATCCTATCTCCTTATATGATT
>APFE030778688.1:32343-65572 GCA_000404065.3 Pinus taeda | reverse complement strand
TTTGGGAATGAAACTTGAGACCACCTCTGCCCCAGAGTCTGAAATCCATCCAGCAAACTAAAGTTCAAAAACCAAAATAAACATCCCATTACCATGGCATCCGGAAGAAGGCAAGGCTAGGTTGAAAACCATTGTCATAACCCGGAAAAACCATGCCACCGACAGCAAGAGAAACATATAACAACATGCAAATCCATGCATATCCAAACCAGCTAGGAAATCACACATGAAAAAGGTTACCTGCAAGTATTCCTACTGAAGCAATTGATCATGCTCTTCTTTCTTGATCCTTTCTTTCCTTCCTTTCCCTTTGCTTGATTTTACTTCCTTGATCCAAAGTTAGAATGCTCCAAGAAAACTCTAAGTGACCAAGAGTGAGTGGGAGAGAGAGAGAGAGAGAGAGAGTAATGGGAGAGCTCCAAACTTGAACTAACAAAAGGTTAGAAAAAGCTTGCCCACTAATCCTCAGAAGCCTTTCTATGAATGAGGCCTCTATTTTCTTCATTTTCCATTATTTTCCTTCAATTTCCTCCTCACATGCAACCTATGACCTTTCACCTTATTTTTCTCCTAATTTCCTTTATTTTCATAAATAAATGTGCCAAAAATTCCTTTTAATGCCTTTTCCTTAGCCTTTGTCAATTTTCCTTTGCCAAAACACACATCCAGTGATGCCCACTAGGATATATTTTCCCAACACTTAGCTTGGAATAAGTGTCCCTTAACCGTGGTCTTATTTTGCCTTATTAACTTTTATTACATGAAATTTTCACTAGGGTTGTTAAAGAACCCTCCCTGTTGGGGAACACCATCCTCAGTGTTAAACTACACCATGACCTCAGAAAAACCGCTAAAAAACAAACATACTTCCCTTGGAGCTTTATAACTTAGTTCGTTGCAGTTTTTACAATGAAAGACTTGTTCAAAAGCAAAACATCATGACAACATGACAATATAAAAACCATAATAACATGACACCCATATTTCTTATTAGAACTTTAGAAATTAGCTCATAGTGGTATTTACACCCATATTAATACATATACCAAAATATCATAAAAACATGTTCCAAACATATACCAAACATCACACCGAAATTGCTTTGCCTCAACCGGAAAACAATGAAGGATACAGGGCCCGTATCTAATCCATCATCTCCCATGTAGCTTCATCAGGCCCAAAGTGCTTCCATTGTACTTTAACTTGCTCTATGGCTCTATTCCTGATCATGAGAGGTTTCTGCTTCAATATGCATTGAGGCTCCGGCTGGAACTCTCCTTCTTTCTCCACCTGCAATACAGACCAATCAATAACATGATCAACATCATTTATATACTTCTTAAGCAATGATATATGGAAAACATCATGGACTTTCACTATTGGAGGCAGTGTAATTCGATATGTCACTGGTCCAATCCTCTCAAAGATCTCAAAATGCCCACAATACCGTGGTGCCAACTTGGCACATGAACCAATACTCAAATAGTTCTTCTTGGGCTTGAAGTGTAAAAACATATGATCCCCAACCTGAAACTCCTTGAATACCTTTTGTTCATCCACATAACTCTTTTGTCTATATTTTTTTGCTTTGAGAGTCTTCTTTATAATCTTCATTTCCTACTCCATGTATGCCAGCATATATGGTCTAATAAGTACCATGTTCACTAGATCACTGCAGCTGATGGGGGTGTTACAACTTTGTCCATAAAATGCCTCGAAAGGACTAATCCTCAATGACTCCTGATAACCATTTTTGTATGTGAAATTAACCAATGGAAGATACTCCTCCCATTTCCTATGGCCGTGCATCACATACATCCTCAACATATCCTCCAAGATCCTATTGACCCTCTCCGTCTATTCATCTATCTATGGATGATAAGTTGTACTGAAGGCTAACTTTGTACCCAAGCCTGCAAATAGATGCTTCCAAAACTTGGAAGTGAACTTTACATCCCTATCTGACACAATCTTCTTTGGAACACCATGTAGTCTCACTATCTCTCTGATGAACATCTATGCTACCTCACTGGCTAAACATGTGGACTTTACTAGAATTAAGTGAGTTACCTTGTTCAGCCTGTCAACCACCACCATAATAGAATCATGTTACCTCACTATCCTCGAAAGAACTGTAATGAAATCCATGGAAATGACCTCCCATTTTCATTCTATAATCGCTATAGTCTGTATTAGACCACCTCGATGCTTACATTCTGCCTTAACATGCTGACAATCTAAGCATCTAGCCACGAACTCTACCACTTCCTTCTTCATATTCGGCCAATAGTAGAAATTATTCATCGTCGTCAACGTCTTCTGATATCATGGATGACCTGAGTATGGCTTGACGTGAAAATCCCTCGAGATAAGCTTCTTGAGCTCACTGCAATTTGGCACATAGATCTTGTCTCTAAACCTCACCAACCATCTACCGTGAGATGATACTCTACATCCTGATCGCCTTTACTTGTACCTATACATGTACCTATAGATGTGCTCTTCTGTAATATATGCATGATCTCCATGTACTTATCATCCTGCTTTCCTTCCTACAAGATCCTATCATGTAACTCTATCCCATAAGAGCTCATAACTTCTATATGATTTACTTGTACCTTCCTACTAAGAGCATCTACAACTCAGTTCTCCTTCCCTTTGATGTATCTGATATCAAATTCAAACTCACTAAGGATGTCTAACCATCTAGCTTTCCTGGAATTTAGATTCGTCTAGTCAAAAAAATACCTCAACCCATTGTGATCGCTCATCAATTTAAACCTCCTACCCAAAAGATAGTGTCTCCACATCTTCAATGCAATGTATAATCGCTGCTATCTCAAAATAATGTGTTGAATAGTTATTCTCATGCTCATTTAGTTTTCATGACTCAATGAACACTACCTATCCTTCTTGCATGATAACTCCACCAACTCTTCTCGTGCAAACATGTGTACATACTACAAGCTCCTTGTCCGAATCCGCAATCTTTAGCAATGGTGCATGTGTCAACAATTGTTTAAGTTGCTCTAAACTAGCCTCACATTCTTTTGTACATTTGAACTTATTACCTTTCCACTACAATGATGTGATAGGATATGCAATGCGTGAGAAGTTCTTGATGAACCTTCTGTAGTAACATGCCAATCCCATAAATGATCTCACCTCATCCACATTCTTAGGAGTTTCCCACTCCATGATAGCCCTTATCTTTTCTGGATCCACTGATATGCCATTCTTGGAGACAACATGCCTCAAGTAATCTACCTCAGTCTAAAAGAAGCTACGCTTGCTAAGTTTAGCATACAATTAATGTTCTCTTAGAAATCTCAACACTCCTGCTAAATGCTCGACATGTTCTTCCTCATTCTTAGAATATACCAGTATATCATCAATGAATACGATAACAAACTTATCCAAATAAGGACATAACACACTATTCATCAAACACATAAATGTAGCTAGAGCATTAGTCAAATTGAATGGAACAACAAAAAACACATAGTGCCCATACCTGGTCTTGAACGTAGTCTTGAAGATATCCTCTTCCTTGATGCGCACCTAGTGGTATCCCAATCTCAAGTCGACCTTAGAAAACATTGTTACTCCCTTCAGCTAATCGAACAAATCATCAATCCTAGGTAAAGGGTACATGTTCTTGATATTCACTTTGTTCAACTTCCTGTAGTCAATGCACAATCTAAGAGTATCATATTTCTTCTTCACAAACAATACCAATACAATCCAAGGTGATACACTTGGCCTAATGTATCCTTTGTCCAACATTTCCTTCAATAGTATCTTTAACTCAACCAACTCAGGTGTGGTCATCCTGTAAGGTGCTTTTGATGATGGAGTTGCCCCTGGTACCAACTCAATAGAAAAGTATACCTCCCTGTGGGGTGGCAACTTTGTAATGTCCTCCAAGAATACATCCTGAAACTGTTGCAAAACTGGGTACCTTCTTAACACATCTATATCCTCAACTTCGTTACCCTTGTCACTAGAAATGTACACTGCAAACATCACAACCTTTTCTGCAACTAAGATTAGCCTAACTAGCGATAACCATCCTTACTAATGTAGGCTTCTTCTTCCCCTGCAAAGTACTCTTTTCCCCACTATCATCCACACACTCAATGGCCTTATTGAAGAAATCCACTTTGGTTCTATGAAGTTATAGCCAATCCATACCCAAAAGCATACTATACAATCCCAATGGAAATACATTAAAATATGTTGTTGTAGGAATACCATTTAGCTCAAATGCACAAGCTCTTACCAAATGGTGAACTCGCTTCTTTGTACCTATAGCCAACTGTACCAACCAAGATTCAGCATGCACTTCTTTTCTCAAACCACACTTATCCACCAGGTCATGATTAATATAGCTATAGTTAGATCTGGGATCAATCAAAATAGAAATAACTTGATCGCAAATATTACCGTCCATATCAATGATCGATGCATGATGATATGCCACCTATTGTTCACATCTGCATAGATCCGAGGAATTTTATGGCCAATATCACCAAATGTATGTGCCCCCTTAGCACTATACATCTGGGGTCTACGACCACTCTAATATTGCGAACAATCCCTCTTAAAATGATCCTTGCCACATATCCAACACTGCAATGGTTCCCTACCACCGCCTCTAGCCTGCTACTCTCCACGTCCCTTCTCAATTGTATTGAATCTCTTGTAAGGAACTGCATTTTCTTTCTCACTCACATCTTGAGGTCTTCCTCTCTTTGGTGGCCATTTTCCTTTATCTTTCTCATTTCTTTTCAAGTCATGCTTAGGCTCAACTTTGCACTTTGACTGCTTATAACAATGCTTCAACTTTTGGATGGCCTCCTCCAACAATTTAGGCTCATCAGACTCAATCTGGTCTTTTTATGCTACTAGAATTCCACTGATGAATCTTTGAACCTTGGCCTTCGACTCCCTGAGGTAAGGCACATATCTCAATAGCTCCAAAAATATGCTAGTATACTCATCATCTATCGTAGAACCCATCCGCAACTCATAAAACTCCTTAGCTTTGTCATCATAGTACCTCTCTAACAAGTACTTCTTCTTGAAGTACCTTTCAAATGCATGCCAAGTCAAATCCTACTAATGTATACCCTTTACATTCTTCACGTCTTCCCACCAAATATCTGCTTTACCTTTGAGACTGAAAGTGGCTATCTTTGTTTTCATGTTTTCTGAATAATCATGCGATCGGAAGAATTTCTTCATACGTCGAAGGTAGGTGGCTTTGCTTTCCTAAACTCATCTGGAAAGTATCCCCTATTACTCCTCCTGTAAGGATGATAACGATGACAACGATGATGATCATGATGTCTGTCGAAACAAGAACTAGAATAGTACCTATGTCTATCACCTCTCATATCCGGAATGTCCAACAACCTGCCATCTCTCACCATGTCAGATCTATCTTACCTGAGTCTACCATGAGATCTACTGCCGTATGCCCCATTAGTTCTGTCATCCTGTCCATGACTGATCCACAGTGGCCCCTGTCGCTACAATTCTGACAAACTCTAAAGTAGTATTGCATTAAACTCTGCTTGTTTATTTTGTGCCTGCATTAATTTGTCATTGTCTACCTTACAACTCCTTATATATTCCTTCAATTTTCTCAATGTATCTTCCAAATCAGAAGAGATCCCAACACCACGTTGCTCATTCAATTCATAGAGAGAGTCTTGGAGTCTACCATCTTGTTAGCCATCTAATCTCTTTCCTGAAAGGCATATTATGTCAGCTAAACCAAATCACAATAAACCAATGTACCTTAGCATAATTCAGGGAGTATACCTTGTCTACAAGATCATCAAATCAGTGTGATACATGTATGACATAAACATAATAGCATATAGACATATACCGAATAAGTGCATCAACACATAAAAATCATTTTAGCTAGGGTCCAGTCATCAATACAAGGACATATCAACAATGCATGCTATGACCTCATGCATGAAAACAAACATTACTCCATTTTACACATTGCCACATGCAATTATCAACATGCATAAGCAATGCCTAATCAACTACACATACGCATAAATACATGTATTCGAGTATAAGCGATCAATTCTTGTAATCAACCTACAACAATGATACATGTAATCAAACATACAAGGATGCAACCTAACATACAAGGATGTAATCACGCTGCATATAATCCTATAAATAGTCATGTATTCCTGATGATGCATTCCACAAAATCAACATCAAGTTCTTCATGACAACCTTACTACAACCATGATCAATCATTATGCAAGCAACAAACACATGGAATGAAAGTGTAAGAGAAACACATGCAACTGGCATGCATGAATGACTAACACATTCACCTAAGGAGAGTGCAACCACACTCTGATACCAATATGTAACACTCTCTCCTCCCATATCCACCCAAGGCAACCGGCCAACGGGGTAAACATGGATGAGAGAGGTTACTATAAGGGATTCAACCTCCTTGGTGACCTTAATGAAATGGAATTGACGGAACACTTTAAACAAACCCATCCACATCAACAACAACACCCTTAAGAGACATGTCAGCCACTCAGACATCTTGTCCCTAAGTCCCACTGATGTTTAAGCCTTTTAACCCTTGGTCGCTCTCATGCTATAGGCAAGACAGCATTCAGAAGCCAAAGTTTCTCTCATAGGCCTATGTGCCAACATCCCTGGACTCTTTTCAGCATACTTGTGCCAACGTCCCTAAGACTTGAGCCACTTTTCAAGCCCAGAATCTTGGCCTCTACCTAGAACTTGTTACAACCTCCAGAATCCATCAAATACATGATGACAAGATAAACAAATCAAAAATTAACCTCGGGACTAGGCCTGAGCATACCCAACCAGGACTGACCATTTTTCAAACACTTGGCATCAATGCAACTTACATGTATATGATAGAAGAGAGAGCATGAATGACTAAAAGGAATTATGAAACATAACTATAAGGATTACCACCTTCTCCATTGAACTATTATAACATCAATTAGGTTTTGCATCCATCAATTTAACAATTACAAGTAAATACATGAAATAACCATGACATGAACCAGTCATATAACCATGCTTATAACCAGCATTAAACCATGTAAATATCAAAGATATGACATGCATCAAATCCACATATAAACAAGTGCAAAAGTAAGAGAAATTATCTTTTATTAATCATAGGAAAATCCGACCAGGTTCGGGACTTCCATGTACCACCCAACCATAGACATGGTTGAACCAAATCTCTCTTTCAACCAATTACCCCGTGCCATATTCCTAGCATGAATCTAGGATCTCATAGGACAACCAAGGGAATCTAGAGCTTAAACCACCTCCACCCTCAGCAAACTGTGATCACACCAAAACCGGTGCTACGATCATAACTGAACTAAACTTGGAATGCCATCCGGAATCCATCACTATCCTTGAGGAATATTCTGTCTCCTTGTCTCTCAGGCTTTACCATAATCCAATCTTGGATCACTAGGCCATAAAATGAGACCAGTCTCTCAGGATTTACCTCAATCCAAACCCAGATCATTAGGCCCTAAATCTAGACTTCTCCCTCAGGATTTACCAAGTATCCCGCCAAAACTAGTCAAGGGATTCCTAGGCCTTTGGGAATGAAACTTGAGACCACCTCTGCCCCGATTACAAAATCCATCTGGCAAACCAAAGCTCAAAAACTGAAATAAACATCCCAACACCATGGCATCTAGAAAAAGGAAAGGTTAGGCTAAAAACCATTGTCATAACCTGGAAAAACCATGCCACCGACAGCAAGAGAACCATATACCTACATTCATGTCCAAACCAGCTAGGAAATCACAATGCAAAAGGTTACCTGCAAGTATTCATGTTGAAGCTTCCTAATCTTTCTCTTCTTCCTTGATCATTGTTTTCCTTCCTTTCCCTTTTCTTTTTTTTCCTTCCTTGATCCAAAGCTACAGTGCTCCAAGAAAAACTCTAAGTGACCAAGAGTGAGAGAGAGAGAGAGAGAGAGCTCCAAACTTGAACTAACAAAAGGTTAGAAAAATATTGTCCACTGATCCTAAAAGCCTTTTTATTAATGAGGCCTTTATTATCTTCATTTTCCATTATTTTCCTTCAATTTCATCCTCACATGCAACCTATGACCTTTCACCTTACTTTTCTCCTAATTTCCTTTATTTTCATAAATAAATTTGTCAAAAATGCATTTTAATTCCTTTGCCTTAGCCTTTGCCAATTTTCCTTAGCCAAAACACACATCTATTGATGCCCACTAGGATATATTTGCCCAATATTCAGCTTGGAATAAGTGTCCCTTAATCCTGGTCTTATTTTTCCTTTATTGACTTTTATTACATGAACTTTTCACCGGGGTTGTTACATAATACAAGGAATCGTGTTAATTAGGGATCTTAAGGTAAATATTTGGTTTAATGTTGATTATATATGGTGTTTTAATGCTTTAAAAGAGATTAATAATTATGAGGCTACTAATGAGGGTTTGAAGTAGGTCCTACACCTCCTTTAGGACTCCTACAACTAAGCTCCATGTTGGTCATGCAAATGTGCCTTCCACGTTTGGTTGTATGCACGAGTTCTCTGGGTCTTAGTTCCAACATCCTCTCCCACCTATCAAGTTGGACTTTAAATTCACATATAGTACGTAGTTGGCCTACTACTTCAGCAATACAAACCTAATGAGATGCAGCAGAGATTGGGGCACTTTTGTTCAGATCTCTTCATCAAGAACATGGTCTCTCAACCATAGTTTGGTACTTTGTTGCACATGCATTCCAGGTCAATCTTGAGATTGTTGGACTCCTCATATCTTCCTCAAAATAGGACCTCAATCGATGGGATATGACAGTGTACTTTGTGTATTGTTTTGTATAAAAGTGTAGCTTTGGCTCTAGGATCTTATTAGCAAACAGTGGGAATAAAGACAAACTATCATTTTGTAGGGTCACTTCTATATTATCTTTCATGTAATCTATGGATTTTTATAACAAAATATTCTTTTTTATACTTAGATTCATATTTTTTTTCAATACTCTGATATGAGATAAATTTGTTATCAGGCAATGTTGTTGGTTGGCAAGGACCCACCAACCCAGTGTGTTGCCTCATTAGTGTGTTTATAGTATGTAGTATGGTGTGTTTGTTACAGATTGTAAGTATCCTCTATCTCATTTCTTAAATTTTTTTGTTTTTATAACTAGATCGATTGTATAATACCCTATGCATGAGTCCAATCTTGTGATAGCTTTGTGTTGTATCAATTGTGTGGATTGAAGTAACACGGGTTTTGTTCAACCTTTGGAATCTAAATACGATTTGTGTTGATTGCATTCTATATGAAAATAGTGCACAAGTTTTGTTTTTTGTAGCTAAGTTACTATATTAATGTGTGGCCTATTTTGTTATATATCAAATCTATGTGAGGCATGGTCTTTCCAACTGATTTGTAAGTTCCAGGTCTAATTGATATTGTTGGTTATAAGAATAACAAAGAGTAATATTCTATCTCTTGATTGGTTTTATATATGACAAATTGTATCTTGTGAACATCTGATTCATGAACCATAGATCTAGTTTTTAATATGTGTATTATGATAAAGGGGTTTCTTTTGTTGTAATTAGCTATGGCATATCGAGTGACAGTTTGTATAGCAAGTACATAGATTAGGTATATAAGCGGTTTCATTTGGTTTATAATACAAGATTGGTTTGTATTATTCAAGCTTTCTATTTATATATATTAATTCTCTATTCTTCAGTAGATCGAATGAATGATTGATTGCATATTTTCTCGCGTTGTAATTTGTAATACATGGATTTAATACTTGGAATTATAACTTCATAAAAGACACATGGACTTCCTCAACTAGTTAGCATATTTAATATATGATCTTTATCTGGTCTTGCACCTTGACTAACTAATAAAAACAAAATAAGATTTAATGCAAATAACAATATTTTATTGACAAATATAGGTTTGATCTTGTTAAACGAGCTACACAATTATGTTCTAGGTTTTTATTTATGAGATTATTTTTGGCAACGATGCACAAGTTTAGTGGATTTAATTCTATCTAATACCTTGATTCTTTTGTTTCATGTTTCTTTAGATTTGTAGGAGTGCTCATTGAAGGATCCTCTGAAGCATTGCAACCTTTTATGGTTATAAGAACACATTCTCCTTAGGTGTGAAAGACTAGAGTGCTTGAGAGAAGGGCTCTGCAACATGAACCCAATGGTCCCCATAGTTTATGGTTTATTATCAAAACATTACAGTAGAGAGTTTGCCACTGAAGAAGCCTAAGTGAAATTGATTCCTTAGATGTGGTTGATCATAAGAATTCATTGAGTGAGTTGTGTCTTGTAACAATCCCTACAATAGGTATTCAATTGATTGAGACCTTTTTAGAGTGTCCCTTCTAATTTGATTGATTATTGAGTACATTAGTAATATGTACTAAAGGAAAGACCTAAAGGTATCCTATAAGAACTTGATTAGCGTTGCAAGAGTCAACATTTTAATTTTTTGCCCAGAGAACAAACCCTTGATACCAAATAGAAGCCTTATTGCAGTAGTTGAGTGGGGAAGATTACCAATGTCCATACCTATGCACATAATGTGTAACACCTCTAAGCCTACACTCTTGGATTGACATATTTATGTTGTGAATTTGTTTTCAATAAATTCACCCAGCAACAATCTCCCATGCTTCTTAGTATTTATCTTGCTTATTTTTCTTTTCAATTTGAAAGTGCATGCGTATTTATCCCTATTTATTAGCTAGGTTTAATTAAGAGGATATATTTGTTTATATGAAATGTATCATGTTTCTTTTCCTCTAAAAGTTCATGAAGGTAAATAAAAAGTGTATTTTACTTTAACATATATCTTAGGTGTTATCTTGTATTTCTATTTAAATTCTCGTTTATTGTATATTCTTCTATTTCAAAGCATTTTCTCTTCAAGTGTACCACACCATTTTCACATCCACTTAACACCTTAATCATATGCTTGGATCATGGCCCCAAGCTTAACCTTTAAATCTACCACTTAAATTAACACACTTAATCCTCCCTTAGGACCAAAATAATCTTGTACTTAAATTACGGTTGTGCAATAGGCATCCAAATAACTCACTACAACCATTTTACATATGAAACATATTGGTTGAATTTTAGGGAAATAAAAATTATTTTTATTAGATACAGTCAAGACATGTTTAGCAACAACTGTTCTCTTTGGAGTGGATAATGCCAAGTTTGGGACTAGAGGATTTATTGAGACTACTTCAATATTTCAATACTAAATATCCCCCAACCATTTGATTTTGCCTTGAAGGCAAGCTAACTTGTTGTAGGTTTCTATGAAAAGGTAGATTAATGGTCATTCTACTAGTTTCTTACTCTATTATCTTTTATAAGAGGGAGGGAACCAGAGAAAATTTTATATGGACCATTGGGATTTCACCAAATTTTCTTTCCTAGTTTTAACTATCTCATTTTTACCTTCATTCATCTACATAGGATGGCCCTCTTGTAGTAATTGTTTGGATGGCCCTCTTTCATACTCTAGTCTTGTTTGAGGCCTATTATTTTATCTCTTAGGATAATTTATTTTCTTTAATAGGATAGACTATTAAATTAGGACAACTTCATTTTACTTCAAGAACACTTTAAACCACTCCCACCACCTAAGCACATAGCATTGTTGTTTGATTATTTTGTCTTGCTTGATAGATTACTTTTGTGACTTTAGATTTTGATAGGTTATTTTCATTTTAAGATATATATTTACACCGATGAATCATTGTAGAATCCCTAATAAGACTCTATCGTAAAATCCATATCATATCTCCCTTGATTATTCCTTAACATGTATTATCTCCCAATCGATGAGTTAGATTAATCATCATATCCCTCCCTTAAGCTCATTGTCCTCAAATTCAAGAAGTTTATCTTCTTTAGGATTTTGAACCCACATTCCCTTTGAAGCCATCTAGTTCAAGTGATCCTAAATTTATCCCCCTTTATCTAGTTTTCCTTTGGTAATAAACCTAATTCCCAACCTGATGGAAACTAATCCTAGCACTAATGAAGCAAAATTGCATACCCATCCCATTTCCTACATGGTGGGGTTGAATTTTCCAATTTTGAACAAGTTGATTAATGATCTTGTTCAACATAATTTTTTTTATCCATCTATACCAACCAAGATACCCTCAATATCCCTAAATTTAAGTCTAAAGAAGACACTTCTAATCATATCTTGTCATTCCACCTTTAGTGCTCATCTAATAGCATCACAAATGATTCCATCATATTAAGGTTGTTTCAACACACACTCATGAGTTTGTATGCTAAATGGTACATTGTTCAACCAACCCACTTCCATATTACCTTTGACTCCATAGCAAAGGTTTTTCAAAAACCCATTTTTGACATAAGGATTTGTATCAACATAAGAAATCACTCCTAATCAATCTACCATTTCTAACCCTTCTAAATATGGCACTATTAAAATATTATACATGAATTCATCCTATGTAGATCTATCAAACTAATATTTTCAATATGGCATACCCCATAAAGAATTGTCTACTAAACCAAGGGATCCCCTCCTCGCTATTAATTTCCTTATGCAAATTCCTTGACTTGGTGTTGATCTTCCCCCCAAAGGTGTTTAAGGTTCCTTTATTTTGGGATGAACCCAACCCTTATGTGCAAGTTTCCCATAACTATTTTATAGTTGATGATATATCTTAGTCTCTTATTCATATGTCATCATTAGAAGTCCTTTAGAAACCCTTCAAATAGAAGGATTTTCTCTCTACATAAGATAGGTTCAGTCCTTCAAATCATCAATGATTAGTTTTTATATCAAAAATCCAAGCCTCGCTTCCCTACTTTTTCGTTTCAACTTTCAATCACAATGAAGAATGTTGTTGTTATTGATGCATTATCAATGAGGGTGTATCCACATGTGTGTTTTCTTCTCATGTTTGGAAGAAAATATGGTCCTCCAAGCTTATTCCATATATCATTTCCTTTGATCATATGATGGTTGGTTTTCCCAACTAAAAGGGTTGTATCAAAATTTCCCCAACTAGTTAGATGGAAAACAAGTTCTTCTTGATGTTGAGGTTGTACATACCCCTATAAAATACAATATTGTTTTAGGATGTATTTTTATTTATTTCATGATGGTGGTGTATATACCCATACATGTTTATCAGAGAATAGAAATCCCTTACTCCACAATTTTGTTTGAAATATTTACATGTCTATATCCATAGGATTTCACAAACATTCATCATTGTAGTATGTAAATATTTCTTAATTTTTATGGTTTTCACAACCATTTGACTCGTGCATGAACGTAATTCACATTTTGTCACCATTGGTACATCGTTGTTTTCACTTTGGCCTTTAAAAATCCTTCACAAAATCTACCTATTGTTGAAAGAGAGTCACCTCATGTAGAATGAGAGTACTCTACTTTATTTCATGTACCATTGTATCACTCTTCCACACATAGTGGTTTGTAATTCAATTAAACAATTCATATTATTGGTTCCCTATTCATTCCAAATGACATCACAAAATAATGAATGTTTCTCTATTTCTTCATCTCATTTTCCTAAAACAAAGGAAGCCATGTAGAAGAATCATTCAAATGTGCCATATTCACTCTTGCTTGGTGATTCTAAACCAACACATATCCTCGTAGTCTTAATTATTATATTACCAAGGTAAATCTGACATTAATACTCATAGAGCTAGACAATACTAAGGACAAATTATGTTTCCATTTTGTGTTCACATTTACACTATTCAAAACCACGGTGATAGGTATAATATGACTACTAACTAGACACATGCCCTCTATGCAGCAATGGTCATCAATTTTTCACAAAAATAAAAAGGCATGGGAGGTATGACATAATATGGACTAGCATCATTATCATTTTAGTCTAAATCCTTAGTGGAATGGCTTTATGCAAGGTTGAAATACTACAATAATGGAAACTTGAACACATCTTCAAATTCCTCTTCTTTATTATGCTCTTTCATTGCCTCCTTAATGTCTTTTGGGTTTGAATTATTGTCTAAAATATTTGTGCCTATGATATGACTACTTATGTCCCTTAAATCATCATGCACCTACCACCTGAAATCTTTACAATTTCCTTCCAAATATCAATTGTTAACTTGTATGCATTGTAACACTTTCTTGATCTCCTTTTTTGGGGTTGACCAAAGCTTCTTTTTGCACTTCTCTCATCATTTGAATTTTCCTATATTCTCAATGCATATCAAGACCATATCCTCTTAAAAAAAAACTCTTGGTTCAAATATTTGCCATTTCTTCCCACCACCAACCTTTTTATATTACTTACTTTGTTCTCTTTCAAAATCCATTACATTTACAATCATCAATATTTCAAGAAAATTATAACTTTGACTATACTTGTGAATCATAAATTTTATGATGGAATGATGTAGACAAAGTATTGAATTATATGTAAGAATGAGAGATGAGGAGAAATAGGAGAAGTTAGGGATGAATATATAACATCCCTTTTCATGATATTTGTTTTGTAAACATTATTGATAAATATGTGATGTCAGTATGGAGGATCATGATTGGCTGGAACAAATTGTAAATATTAATTAAATTGGATAGCATGAGGGAGTGGGTAATGGTTCCATACTCTAGGGTGACTAGAGAGTGGTGGGAGGCATGGTAATATGCCACACCATTAATAAGTTAGAAATGGAAATTATGGGACGATGAGCTATCACGTTGATTCAGGATATTGATTCCATGATAAGGAAAGAAAATATCAGCCAAGAAGGAGGAGATAGAAAATCACAAGGAGAAGAGATACAAAGCATCCCAAGAATAGATCTCTCAAGAGAAGAATCAAAAACCAAAGGAGAGGAGAACGTGAGGAGAAGAAGGGTGCGAGGAGCACAATAACAAGCTAAAGAACTCTTCCAATCAGTGTTGTTAAGGGTGTGTCCTCGAAATTTATGCATGGCAGTAGTTAGACTAGGGTGTCCAAGTTGGAAGATCGGTGAGAGGCTTAGAAAAGAATTTGGGAGAATGGTTCTTTCCAAAAGGGGTTGATAAACCACCTATAGAGAAAATCCCATATTCCTGGAAAGCTGGGAAATACCCCAGTTGAATATAAATTTAAATACTTGAGAAAGAACTTCCTTGGAGCATAGATCTCGCTCAAGGGTATACAACTGCAATAAATAATTAGCTATATTTTACCTACGGTTAGGTGGAGAGTTGAATCCCTCCCTTAGTTGCCAATATTTCAAGATATTTTTTTCATTTATGATCCCTATATATCTAGTTTCAATTAAATTGTGAATCATAGTAGTATTTGGAAAAAGAGTGTGAATGTTATTGTTGATGGTTGAGTACTCTTACTTGTGTTTTGCAATGAGATGTGTTTTATGAATATGATTGCATGCTCATAATGTGAGGGATATATAACCCCTGATAATGATTATGTGTTTTTAATTAATTGCCTGATTCTTGAATTCTATGTAGGACTCAACGAATTGTAGTGGATGGGTTGAGTGCCATGGGTTAAAATTTACTATGACCATTCGAAGGCCTCTATGACTAAAAACATGAAGAATTCTTGATGTTAGTGAGCTCTATAGGCTTGTTGTGAGATGTATATAACCCTTCATCATGTTAAATTGATGATCAATTTCCTTTTAATGAAGGATGGAATCATTGTGATGTAGATCACAGAGTATTGCAGCCATAAGATGGCTTTTACCAATCCCCTTATTTATAGAGGGATTTTGCATTCGTGATTGGTCATTTATCTATATGTTCAGTTGATTATTGTTGTGAATGAATGTTAGGGTGGGATGAGCCTTGTACTGATTAGGAAACCTATATGATTTTTTTACCTTTACACATGTCTAGTTATGTAAATAATTCTTATGCGAGGTTAAATGTTGGTTGTTGGGAGAGTTGTGCATCTCTATGTATTCTAAGGCAATGTAAATGCTTGTTGTTGTTATTAAGATGCATGTTTCGTTGATGAGGAAAATGTATGTCATGTGTATATGGATGGATTAAAATATGATTATTTCCATGATGTGATGGACTCGTGGAATCTCCATTTCACTGGTTAATTATTGTAATGAAATGACTTGTATTTCATGGCCCTGCATTGATGAATCGTTAAAGGAATCATCCCTCTCAATATATGATTATAGTATCATACATGTGGTATTTTCCATCACTCCTATAATAAATTGTTGTGTTAATGGGTTGAGTCCCTATTATGTGGAGGTCGTCGATTCACAACTATTGCATCTCACGAGGAGCAGCCTAAATATGACTCAATGTCAAGGGTGTCCCCTATTAATTATATAGCTTAGGATGGATAACCCCAAATGATTTTAAGTGTCAATGGCATTCCCTAATAATAATGTAGCTTAGGAAAGATAGGTGAATCCTTATAAGTGTCGATAGTAGCATATTTCATGCTTGAAAATTGAAGCTCATGAGAGACAGCCACAAAACCTTTTTAATCGTCGAAAGGGGGCATTGACAAAGGAGCACTTCTTATCGCATAACAAGGGGTAGATTCCCATCCTTGACATAGAATTTAAGATATTTTACCTTATTAGCACAACTGAGGAGACAATATCTGATTAGCGGAGTTTTCTCTATTAGGTGGTGGGAATATGTATGTCACGTCATGCCCCTTTGGGGACCTGTTACATAGTATTTTTTCATGTCTCCCATTCACTTCCCATGCCATATCCTAGAGTCCCAAAACATTGAATACTATGTATAATATCCATCATGATATACATACCAAAACCTCCCTGAAGAATCAAAGGAAAGTTGCCCTGAAATCATTCTGGAGAAAGTTGCCTTAAAACTTAATTTCTGGCATCAACGCACTTTTCTCCACTGCCTACCCGTGTTGATGGTAGGTTTATTACTTAGACACTTGTCCTTCCAACATAGGTTTTCATAGGAAAACTCGAGTTGGCCTCCTTCTAGCAAGTTTTCCCAAACTGGAGGAGAAACTTCACCCACTAGAACCTTCGAGAACAACGAGTTGGATATTGGTTATTATTGATATGGTTGAGCTCTCTCATTTGGGCCTCTTGATCTTATCATCATGGGATTTCCCCTTGATATGTGGACCTTCCTCCCTCTTTTATGGATCTTTAACTGCCTCCCCCTTCCTATAAATTTACCCCCTTCCATTCCCAAATGGTTGGTCATTGATTGTTGCATCTGTATGCTGAGATTATGTGTATATGCTTCCTATTCTAGCTTGTAGAAGGAGTGCTTGAATATTCTTTGCTTGGACTTGGACATCCACCCAAAGGAAGGCATCAACATCAATGCATAGGTTGTATGCTTCCCTTTATAGTTTCTTAATATATACTTCTGATGTTCACTCTCCATAATTGTGTAAATATTTATGCAATTAGCTTAATGTTCCTTGATCTGTTAAGTAGCTAATGGTTGATATATGTTATATATGCTCTCGTGTCTTGTATAGTACTTTGATCTTCCTTGCAGGTTTTCGGAAGTGGAGAATGAATTAGGAGCAAGGCCTGGAGCGATAGATTCAAAGGCATCTTTGAAGAATGAGTGATTAGCATCAAAATGAGGTAGGTTCTTCTTTGTTATTGCATTTGTCAAGCATAAGCTAGGAAAGTTAGTATTAGATTGTTCGATTTGTTGCTAGACCCACTCATTGGGCTAGAGGGATTGCCTCTGTCCGCAGAGGCAATTTTCCTTCACAACAAAATGATGACTCCAGTGGGGAGGCTATACCCTGTTCATCGTCCTTTCTCAACTGATCTCTTGATCAGTTTGACCGACCATCGTGTTCTCCATTAGTTTGGGTTGATTTACGTTTGCACAATCACTAGTTATTGTCTTGGAGTGCTCATTCTGGCCAAGTTTGTGAATTTTATTTTATTTTTCTTGTTTCCTCGACCAATGCATTTTTTGATCTGACAGTCGCACTGCCAGTGTGCTTTTTATTAAAAAATTTGCGCTTATCTCCTATTCACCGCCTATTTTTCCTTGACAGTCGTGTTGATCCCTGAGAATGGTAAAATTTAGGGTTTCTCTATCAAATTCCAGTGTGTATGAGCATGTGAGATCTTGTTTTGACATGTATAACTGCTTTCAGTTGATGTATTTGTTGATTACCTTATTTTATTAGTGAATCTTTCCTTCTTTGAACTTTCAAGTATATGAGTGCAATTTGATTGATTTTAGGGTTTGTAGTTCAATTGGTTGCCTCTTGTCACTTGTAAGTGTCTTTGAGTCATCTCTGGTTTGCCGGTGATTGGGTCTGCTAACTTGGTAAAATCACTTGGAACATTGACTTGCATTTATTCCGGTTTGTCTTGTGTAAAGTTGTTTTTCATGTGTATTAGGTCATCTAGCATTTGAAAGCCATCTTTGTCATGTATCAAACAAAGATTACATTGTTTGGTTTGAAAATTGGAATGAACATATTTGATTGTCTATTTCAAAGAGAAAGTGAAATACAATTTCGTTCAAGTGCTTTCAATTTGGTATTATTTTGATTAGAGTCTTGTTGCATTTAGGAGCATTTTGGAATAAATTCTTCATTATTGCTTTATGTTGAAGCTTAGTTGCATATAGACGTCTGAAAATCAAAGAGAATCATATAGGTAAAAGTGCATTTTAGTGAAATGAATATCATTTTTCTTTTCAATAGATTGCATATTCATTAGTGAAAGTGAAGTTTATTTTTGCTCTTGCATTTTCCATTTTGAAAAAGTTAGTGGAGGCATATTGTTTCATGCATTAATTTCTTGTACTCTTCCCTCGTTAGCATAGAATTCATTGAAATGAAAGGTTTCCTTTTTCTCATATAGTTTCATACTAGGATTCAGGTGACATCTTTTGAGCCCAAAATTGAAACATAATTCAAGAAAAACTTTAAAATTTACTAAATTAACCTAAGCAGCATTTGGAACTTAACGCAAACAACTAGACATCTAGGCTAGAGACGTGTTCCGTGTCTATAAACCTAGCAGATTTTGTTAACTGCCCACATTGTATCCCAGAGGTGAAATATCGTTCTAGTACGTAAGTATATCGAAGGTTCTCCATTACTCTAGGGTATATCAGAGGCACTCTAGTATGGAAAGTATATGGAAACGCTCTCATAGAACAGTTACGCATTAGACAGTGCTAACATGGACTTGTGCTCCCCGTGCCATCGAGTATATATTGGGAGACCCCATTAGGTTTATATCCTTTAGCCACAGGTAACCAAGTCAGCCGCCTTGTAAATATGATACACTAAACACATCCTTCGGGGAGATCGACCATTGTACGTTAATTCCTTGGTTTCGGCTAAGCTGTATATAACAATTCACAGATACTTGGTAAGCCATCTTGCCTAGTACACCATTTTTTATTTTTTTTGTTTTAAATTCTAAAATTTAACTTGCCATGATAACATGACTTACCCATGTAGTTATCCTTGGCCTCATATTGCCTAATTAATAGTAAATTTTAAATTGTAGGCTCAAATCAACCACCCCTTTTTATTGTTTTTGAGAAAAAGGTCATCGTGGCTAAACCACTGGGTTCACCTTACATTTCCCCTTCATCATCTGATACTGAAGGGTCACCACAAGGAGTTCATCCTAAGTTTTCACAGTCACTTGAACCAAGGTCTTGAACTTGGAATTATCCCAAGCAGCCAACCCCTTGCTTCTCGTCCTCCACCTCGAGACTCATCATCATCTCAAGGGTCTAATCCAAAAACTCCTAAAAGTCCACAGACATTTGTTTTATTCCCTTTGAATCCACTTTTTGATTTTTTGGTTATATCTCCTCGACAACCTTATATTCCATACGAAAATCCTAGTGTTCCTTTGGAGTTATCTCCTCACCCATCTCGGATTCCTCCTCGCTAATTGTTTGCACCCATGGCTTCAGAAGGAGAGTTTCCAACCTCTTCTCAAGGTCCTCCAGAAGTCTCAACTACTCATACTCCTGGTGTTGATAATGATTCTGAATATGACTTTCCACTTGAAGGTTATCCAATTGTGGGAAGTGTTGCACCTCCACCACCCCCTGAAAGTAGTGGGCCTATATTTTCACCTAGTTATACATCATTGACTCAATTAGTTTCGGGTACTCCAAGTGCTCTTCACTATATCATAATCCCATTTGGTCATCGGGCACCATGCCTACTTCAGGTTAGTTTGTTTCAAACGTGGCCTCCAAAATTCCTGTGCCAACTACAATTTCGTCAGGACCTATACAATCGACAGTCACGGTTAGGGAAATCAATGTCCCTATTGGGTGAAAATATTGTCGTTTAATTTTGTTGTAGTACTTTCCCAACTATTTAATTTGTCAATCCGAGGTTCGTAGGCTTACGAGGCACATGCACTATATATGCAGGACCGAAGTGGAACTAATCCAATCTAATATAATCTAAATTACTGAAATCAAATTAATCTAGGAAGGCATGGAAACATTAACTATAAAAGCAAGAAATTGCATAAGGGAAAAGCAATACAACATGTGAAGAATTTGAATGACAAACAACATATGTGAGCTCACAACAATAAATATATCTTACATTATATTACAAGAACCACATAACAAATCATGAAAGTGTAACAATAAAAGAATATGAATCAAAGCTAAGAATCCCCTTCTCCTAATTACAAAACTATCTCTTAAAGCTAATCTCTATTCTTTTTTTTTTTGAAGAGATAGCACTCTCTTATATACATGAAGAAGATAACCATCTCATAATTACATATCCAATATTCTCTCAAGCACTCTCAACTACTTTCCCATTATTACAAAATATGATCCCTTTGAATCCTCCACACCTCTCACATATCTTGGATAAGATATGCCAACCAAATCCTCCATGATCCTCTCCTTAGGAATAGACTTGAATAATTATCTCCTTAATATGGTGGAGGAGATATTTGAGAAGTCTCTTGGAATTAATTCTTCACATATTTCCTACACATCACAAAACTCACATATTCTTGATATAGATATAAAAATATGTATATTTTCTAATATTTAATCATAAATTCACTTGTAATACAAAAATGAATAAAATGGAAAATAAGAAGGTGAAACCCAAATGTATTTATGAAAATGATATGATAAAGGGTTAATGGGATGATGAAATATAAGGAATAGTGAAGAAAAAGGTGGATGAAAATATGACATTTCTGAGTCCCAACATCCTCCCCAACTGAACTTGTTGCATGTCCTCATGCAACCATGCATGGGTCTCTTTAAGAACATTTGACATCTTGAACTTTGGCTTTACATGATGATGTATTTTAATAATGAATGTTTCAAGGATATGTGAAAGACATGAGTAACAACTTACATTTTCTTATGGTTGGTTCTTGTGTGACAACCATCAATATAAAGAATGTTGGTTCTTGTGTTAACAACATTCATTTCGTTTTCTGTTCTCTTTTCTTCAATAATAATGTAAACACTTACTGGAAATCATAATGTGCATAAGAAATCCCTTTTGTATTATTAATGAAGCATGCCAATATTGCGTATGAAGCAAAGTGCAACAAAGTATCATTGGAAAATAAATGTTGGTGAATGGTAAATGGAGTGATAGTGGTGAAGAAATGGAATCATGGTAGTGAATATGTAGTGAATATAGTTCTTCCCCCCCCAAATTGGTAAATGATATGATAAAAGGTTAATGGGATGATGAAATGTAAGGAATAGTGAACAAAAAGGTGGATGAAAATATGACATTTCTGAGTCCCAGCAGTCCCTATAAGTTACCAAGGTTTTCCATTAAGTGGACAATACGTGCCACCACCTATTCCACCACCTAGGGGGCAACAACCACCTCCTCCTTATGTACATCTTGTTTTACGTCGACCTTATGTGAGTGCTCCTCAAACTCACGCTACCGAATCAAGTCAAAATGTTGGTAGTGTACCTTATCCTATTGGGTCATCAATTCCATTTGGATCTGGCTAGATCCCGTATCAACAGCCCTTTTTAGCTCAGATACCCTACCAGTGACCGTACTCTCTATATGGCTCTCAGTAGCCTCAAAATCCACCCTTTAGTCAACAGGAAGGACCTCGGATGGAGCCTGGTTCAAATCCCTCATTTGGGGCAGCTGGTCAAGCTGGAACTTATCAGTACCAAACTGGAACTTAGCAATTTTGGCAAGGAACTTACCAACAACAGCATTATGTATAGCAGCAACCTTTCGCTCAACAAGGACCTTATGTACAGCAAGGGCCTTACCAACAACCATTATAGTAGCAAGGACAACCCTTGTAGTAGAAAAACCAACATTTATATCAACAAGGTCAACCCCTATAGCAATAGGGCCAACAGTTTTATCACCAAGGCCAACAATTGCAAAAGCAACCTTATAATCCATATACCGCACAAACTATTTATCCACCTTATGGTTCTCAAGGGCCTATGGTAGGTCAATATCAACCTTACCCTGGTCAAAACCCACCTTTATGGGGGAATAATCCACCTTATGGTCAGAGTACCCCTCATGGAGGGCAATATCAAGCTCTTTATGGTCAAAATCTGTCACTTTGGGAGAAAAACCCATACCAGCAAGGATGGAATCCACAAGTTGGGCCTTATCAAAGGCCTTCCATGACTTTCAATCCGCAAGTACCATTGATAGCCACGTTGGAATTACCAGATGTGTCAAGGCTCGCTAATGATCCAATACTTCATTTGCCTTATTGGCCTCCAGTTCCCACTAAGATTCCTAGTGATTGCCCAAAATTTGAAGGAAATTTTGGAGAAGACCCTCAGCCACATGTTATGACTTACCACTTATGGTGTTCATCCAATTCATGGGTTGAAGACTCTGTTTGTCTACATATTTTTTAGTGAACCTTGATGGGTGCTACCATGAAATGGTACATCGAGTTACCTCAAGGTGCCTATCAAGACTTTAATTCTTTAAAATGGCCTTCTTTACTCACTTCCAATTACCGGTTTGTTATGAAACTGGTACCCATCTACTTATGTCTCTGAAACATAATATTTCTACCCACATCTCTGATCACATCCATGAATGGAGATGTCGGCTTCACCTTATCAAATTTGATATACCCAATAAGTTGTTAACTAAATGGTTTACTAAATCATTTTTCAACAAAATTGTTGCAGACACAGCAATGGTAGGTTGTGTTACTGAATATCAAGACATTGCCCGTACCCAATATTTAGATTTGGTGTATTCCCAATCTGGCATGTTATATGATCTCTTGCCTGATGCTCCGAGGCCATATTTGCATCAAACATCTTCTAATTCTCCGTACCTACCACCTGTCGATGGTATTATTGGATCAGTGTCTCAAACTTTCAATAAAGCTTCTTCGAAGCAAAAATCCGTTTCAAATATTGCACCCAATCCTCCTTCAAAACCTTCTTCCAATCCTGGTAAAACCTCTGAGGTTAATGTCGTTGAATCTACCACGGAAGACAAAGCCTCAAAATTTAAAAACAAGGGTAAAGGAAAAGAAAAATCTGATACCTCAAAACATGATCCTCCAAATTCATCTGTTGATGATGCCTCCAAACTTAAGCCTAAATATCCTTGCCTCATTTGTGAGGAAGATCACTATACCAAGGATTCTTCCCGTCGTGTGGAAGTTAGTCACTTGTTAAATGGCACTCAAGGGACACCAGATGTACTGAAGGAACCTTTTCCATCACAGTAGACCCAATTGGTAGAAAAACCACAATCTTCTGCCTCTTCAGGTTCTCAAGTTTACATGAGTGGGGCAGTGTCTATTTCTGTTGCCACTCGGTCGAAAGATTATCAAACTCTTCAAAATAAGATGGTGGAGAAAGAAGCCACGCCAATGATACACCTTCTACTTCTACTCCACCCAGTTCCGGTCCTCTTCATATTGAGAGACCCAGTAATGACTCCATTACCCGGCCACCTCCCAAAGGTGTTTCTCGAAAATCATCTTACAATTTGAATGTGTGAGTTTCCTAGCATTACAACATTGTCAAAGACTTGGCTCAAACGCCTTCGGTGATGCCTGCCTTGGAAGTTCTCCAAACTTGTCCAATGCAGTGGAAAGCATTAATGTCCGTTATAGGAGGGATTGACCCTACGGATTCGAATTTGATTACTTTTGACCTGGAAAATCATGTTCCACATCTTCCCCATCAATTTGCATTTTTAATCTAGGTCATTATTAAAGGGAAGACGATTCATCGAACTGTGATTGATGAGGGTGCCTCCACATGCATCATATTTGTTTCATGTTGGAAATCCATTGGCTCTCCACCCCTCAACCAATCTCCAAACACCTTAGAAGCCTTTGATGACATAGGATCTCGTCCTTATGGTATTCTCACGATTTTCCCATCACATTGGAAGGGAAAACTATCGAATTGGAAGTAGAAATCGTGGATGTGAATTTGAATTATAACCTTCTACTTGGACAAAGTTGGACTCATGTTATGTTTTGTGTAGTTTCTTCTTTGTTCTACGTGCTCTGTTTTCCTCATGAAGGAAAAATAGTTACCATTGACCAATTGACCTTTTTCTCTTCCGGTTCTTTGAATGTTAACGTGTAATATGTTGGAAATACCAACATTCCTTATGAGAGCGTGGGGGCGGGTCTTTTTAAATATTATGCTATTATGGGAACTTTTTCCCTCCCACCTCCTCATGTCACTTCTATCAACACGATCTCTACTATTTATGATCCTTAGATTGTTCCATCTCCCGATCAGGTTGATTCTTTCAGCGATGTTATGTCACTCAGCCCTGTAGAACATGCTTATCAAGTTGTTGTTTTGGCTTCAGTGCACGCTTCTAAAATTCATACTACTCTTAGTATGCACCTAGATGTGTATACACAGTCTCCTTGGCTTGGTTCTTTGGATTCTCCAAATCCTTTGAATGAGACATTTCCTATTGACGAGAGCATCACTGAGGTTATGTCTCTTGAGGAAATGCCCTGGAATGATACTCGTCATCGTTCCTCGTTTCTTCCCAATCTTGGTGAGATTTCATTGTGTCTAGATACCTTTGTTTCACGTACACTTACCCATCCACTTCAAACACCCATCTCGATGCATGAATTTTTGTCTGAAGGAAACATGGGGAACATCATTGTTACCTTGCCCATTGAAATTTCGGTCCAACCTAAAATTGTCAAAATATTTCAACTGGGTACATATTTTTCTCGCCATGAGCTTAAGATTTTCTCACCTTATTTTATGGGATCTTCTCACTGAGTCTTTACCACTCGCCCATTATCGCAATGGGGCATTCATCCTATGACTCGTAAACCTCACTCGCCCAGGGGGCATGGGGATATTGTCACTTCTGTGTGTTATTCCACTATTTGGACGAGTTGATGCTTACACGCCATGCCAATAGTGAAGATTCAGTCTATTCCTTGTTGATCGATTACCTGAGTCTGTAAATGGGCTCCATCTGAAAAATTTACGCTTTTTCCATGTAAATACTTATGTACATTAGTGTGTGCTTTCATTAGTGTGCAGTGTGATTTTGGTTTGTTAGTTTTCTTTTGCAAACCTTTTCCTCTTCTTACCTCGTGCTCTACTTGGTTTGCATATGTCATCCAACCATTACGTCAGTTTTGTTGATGGTGCTTGTCGTAGTACACGGAATCTATCTTTTGTTGCATGGGAAATATGTGACCCTAATGGAGAGTTAGTGAATTTTCAAGGTATATGTTTAGGTCGGACAACTAATAACATTTCCAAATATAGTGCAATCATCGAACTTTTGTCAGAAGCCATCACTCTTGGCATTAGAGAGTTAATCTTAAAACTTGATTCACAACTCAATGTACTAAAACTTAATGGGAAATATTCAGTTAGAAACCCTAAAATTTTGAGAATGTATTTGCGAGTTCAGTTATTGGAATGAGAATTTGATTTTATTACTTGTCATCACATTCCAAGACGCATGAACACATTAACAGATGCATTGGCTAACTATGTGTTAGATAGATATTTGTGAAACTTGTAAACCATAGAACTCAACATCAAAACATGTATATATATAATAATATATATATATATATATTATAAAATAATATAGATATATATAAATATATATAGCAAGTTTTGCAAAAGAGTTTTACATCGAAATAACAAAACTTGTGTTCTGAGACACATGGCTTTACAAGCCTACATAATGCAGAAAATAAACTAGAAGTTGATTATTCGCCCACATGGTGCTCATGATAGCACAAGGCAGCCCTAATCACTTGGCCTAGCAGTTGATGTAGTCTGGTGGATACTCCTACTGTGTGCCTCTTATAGCGCAATGGCACCTTATTGATTGAGTCATACTGGAATTCCCATGTTTAAGCTTTCCAAGTTCTGCTCAACCTCGACGATGGGATCCGCTCCTTCTACATATGGGGGAGCATCCTTGATTTGGCGTGCCACTCGCCTAGCTATTGGAGAAACCCCTGGAGGTATCTCTGGTCCCATATATGCACAACATTACAAATCGAATCTCGATACACATAAAAAATTATATAAACTTCAAAAATAGTTTTTAACCTTAATCAGTCCATTGTTCCCCTGGAGCAAGTGGAAGATCTCGATCTCCACGGAAATCTATCCCTGCATATGCCCAATCATCAACCACAATTAGCTGTTGACATAGCCATCCAAAGAATGTTGGAGGGAAAGACATTCGTTGACAGCCCCCATGTCGCGGCATCAACTCCCCCCATCTGAGAAAATGTGGATCTCTGTGTGCTGGTGGATCCACTTCTAGCCACTGGTAACAAAATAATGGCACATGTTCCTGGATGAACGTCACCAGAATAGATCTGAAACCAAATTATTTCATATTTCCCCTCTTGCACTTGGTTAATTGGTGTTTCATGCATGCTAATAAACCTTCACACCAGTTGAAGATTGTGGGATTTAGGCATTCTATCACGCATTGGAAGTGAGACTTTGACGCCTCATGAAATGTTTGTGCCCCTGCTATTTGGGCCATAGTGTGTAGGATGATTCGCAATGGAATATTTTCGATGATTGCTATGTTAATCTTCCCACTATTACCCTTTTTGGCTCTCGAACAATGTCTCGCAATGAGCATGTTCGTGCTTTCTGCTCCAGATCGTGACCCAAATAGTTGTACCGGTTGTCACTTTCCGAATAACCCAGTAATGAAGTAGATGTCGGCGACCTCTATTTCAAGCTCTTGGTCCCCAAACATAAACAGATGGCGATCTACATCCCACCAACTGATTAAATGCTACAATAATTTTGGTTGTGCTCTGATCCCAGGAATCATGAAGAATTTGAGCATTCCATATGCTCGAAGGGCTTCGATACAATCATCATCCTTCATTTCCTGATGGTCTTCAGCTTCATGTCCCCTCTCTTTCCATTCGATCATCATTTCGGACTAGTTTTTCTAGAAAACATCAACAAACCAACATTTTATGAGCATTCATGGAGAGAAAAATCAAGATTAACTATTTCTCATGGAGGATTTCATTTCAATTTTTTTATCTCGGTGCCAGTGCATCTGTTTTAGAATTTTTTCGCACTACCAGTGCGAGTGCCTAACTGGCCTCAGGGTGAGCAGTGCGACCCCGATGGGTGAAACCCGCACTGATCACCCATGATTACATTTTTTTAAAAACCATCCTCACATCCTACCCTATGGATGAAAGTGCTTAAAATGACTTCCAAAATGAAGAGGAAGGACATATCTATAATCTGTAACAAGCGTCTCGACAAATAGTGTCCCGGATTGCTCATGCTCCTTGCCTGAAATTCGAGGTAAAATGAGGTAAAAATTGTCCCACAAGTGAAAATTGGTAAAATGGAAAAAATGATTTACTTTTTGCCTTATTTATAGTTTTTAAATAATATTTTTACCAAATTAGGGCATATTTCACTCATTTTTTGATATTTTTCCTCGAAATCCGTAATGTGTGTTTCCTTGTGCACGGACAAGTGATATTCTCTAGATGACGGTGATTTACTTTCACTGATTCAACAAGTTTTATTTTATCACTTTTTTGGACTCATAAAAAATAAATGAAAAAGAGGCCCCTTGGAGTCATCTTTAAGCTCTTTTCTGACTCTCAAAAAATGAAAAGATTGTCAAGTACTTGTCGTTTCTGAAATCATAAAATTAAATGAAATGGCGTCTACTCAGTATAAGTTTAACCCTTTTCTGGATTGAGATAGACTATTGTATGAAAAAGGAACACCTTAGTCGAACATGGCTAGGAGGTTCTCTTGGATATTGTTTTCTACCGTTTCGGGTCTAAGAGACGATTTATGAAAAGGGACCTTTGGAGTTTTCTTTTCCGCTTCTTTTTCAAACTCTCTAAACATGAAAAATATGTTGAGTTTCACCTATGTCAAACTCGTAAAACTTAAACGAAGCAGGAATTGTCACCATGACAAGACCGAGTTTCTCCTTCCTAGGGCTCGTAAAACTCACTAGAATGGTTTTATTCAAAGGGTGAAATTCTATGGCAAGAATATTTTATCCCTTTCCAGCTTGCGATAAAAAAATATATGGGGTACTCACTAGAAATGGTGGGGGAAAAGGTGAAAGTGTCCATCTTTTGTATCTTGTAAAGGCAGCATGTTGCTCTTGAACATGACACTCATTTGTTATTCGTGTTGGGTTTGGGATATCCTCACTTTGTCACTTGCCTTCCTGGGTTTGGGAAATCGATTTTTCCTCTCATATGATCGTACCATTCTATCATCATGACCTATGATCTTATGTTGAGTCCAATGTTTCCAAACTCCGTAGTCGTGTCGTCGATATGTTCAAGAGAAGTCCTATCTGCAGTTTTTTACTAACTATACACTATCTAACTTTCTGCTACAATCTTGAATCTTACTTATTTACTCTACTACATCCTTTGTTTTGTGTCGATGATGTGGGATTCATTATGGCCCTCCTTCGATGAATCACTTCCCGTCGACTCGAGCTCATTATCTAGGAAGATGATCTAAAAACTCCCTTCTAGTACTTTAGATCTTGCATGCCTTAATGGTTTACATCATTGACCTTCGATCGAATTACTTCACGGGTGTTCGACTTCAGTTCCATTATTCACATTCATGGATTGTATTGATTGTACATTGAGAGCCATTGTCATTATTGATGGTCTCTCTCGTGCTTGTTAACGGTTTACATCATTGACTAGTAATCAGGTGGTTTTCTATCATGTTCGACTTCGACACATCTATTCACATGTTAGAATTTGTACATTGATCAGGTCGAGACGAAGCGCAAGACCTTGGATTTTGTCTAATAGAATCTAGGTTGTGTGGAGTTATGAGTCATTCATGATTGTATACATGTTTTTGCTAGACGGATGGTTGTGACCATACTATGGTTCCATATTTAAGATCCTTTCTATTCGGATGGTTGCGACCATACCAGGGATATTTGCACATGATCCCTCTTACTCGAATAGTTACGTCCATGTCGTGGATTCATGTATCATTAGATGCCTATTCATGTATTGTTAGGCATGATCATCAAAGATTTCATATATGTATATGTATATGCTTGATTTGCAGGTCTCCTGACGATGTTGTTCTCATCCTTGCACTGACTTGTAAAGAACCTCAGCCATCACTCCATGTTTTGCCTTCATGCTTTAGGCGGTATTTGTTACACAATATTTTTTCATGTCTCCCCTTCACTTCCTATGCCATATCCCATATTTCCAAAACATTGACTACTGTACAAAATATCCATCATGATATCCAAACCAAAACCTCCCTGAAGAATCAAAGGAAAGCTGCCCTCAAATCATTCTGGAGAAAGTTGCCTTAAAACCTAATTTCTGGCATCAGCGTTGTTTTCTCCACTACCTTCCCATGCTGATGGTAGGTTTCTCAGATAGACACTCATGCTGCCAATGCGGGATTTCATAGTAAAACTCAGATTGGCCTCCTTCTGGCAAGTTTTCCCAAACTAGAGGAGAAGCTTCGCCCACTAGCACCTTCAGGAACAACGAGTTGGATATTGGTTTTTGTTGATATGGTTGAGCTCTCTCATTTGGGCCTCTTGATCTTATCATCATGGGCTTTCCCCTTGAGATGTGGACCTTCCTCCCTCTTTTGTGGATCCCTAACTCCCTCTCCATTCCTATAAATTTACCCCCTTCCATTCCCAAATGGTTGGTCATTGATTGATGCATCCCTACGCTGAGATTATGCTTACATGCTTCCCATTCTAGCTAGGAGAAGAAGTGCTTGAAGAGTCTTTGCTTGGACTTGGAAATACACCTAAAGGAAGGCCTCAACATCAAGGCATAGGTTGTATGCTTCCCTTTTTAGTTTCTTAATATATACTTTTGATGTACACTTTCTATAATTGTGTAAATATTTATGCAATTAGCTTAATGTTCCTTATCTGTTAAGTAGTTAATGGTTGATATATGTTATATATGCTCTCATGTCTTGTATAGTACTTTGATCTTCCTTGCAGGTTTTCGGACATGGAGAATTACTTAGGAATGAGAACTGGAGTGAAATATTCAAAGTCATCTCTGAAGAACAAGCGATTAGCATCAAAACAAGGTAGGTTCTTCTTTCTTATTGCATTTGTCAAGCATAAGCTAGAAAAGTGAGTATTAGATTGTTCGGTTTGTTTCTAGATCCACTCATTAGGCTAGAGGAATCACCTCTATCAACAGAGGGGATTTGCCTTCACAACGGGGCCTTAAATCATATATGTGTGATGAGGAGTGGGGTGGGGCAACGTTGATGGAAAATCCTTTCCATCACAAGATGACCCGAGAGATGAGAGCTAATAGACATATTTTTCCCTATTAGGTAGTGGGAATATATATGTCACATTGCATCCATTTGGGGACCTTAACTCATATATGTGTGACAAGGAGTGGGGCAGGGTGAGGTTGACAGAAAATCCTTTATGTCATAAGACGAACACAGACACACACACACATATAAATATATATATTTTTGTCCCTATCACGACCCTCATGGAAGTGTTTCATAGTGTTGCAGTGCGAACAGTTGGGGTGATATTATGTGGAGGCCTAAAGGCTGGGCTCTACCATAAAAAAGTTGAAAAATACTATAATGGGAGATTAATGATTTTCATATAGATGTGGGACCTGTTGGGGCCCACGCTAGAGGATGAGTTGGCAGATGACGTGGAGACTGAGGTGATGAGGTGCACAGGTGGCGCGGCACATGGTGGGAATGGATGGCCTTGTTGGAGGGCCAAATAACCCGAAATTGAGTGACATGTGGTGTCCTGTGAGAGGGCCATGTGGGCATGGTGTGAGTGTGACATCATCTCAAGATGATGTTAGCATGACGCTAGTGTGGCATCATTTCGAGACCTCGAGACCTCGGACCTTGGGAGGAAAATGGGACATTCATTAGGAGGGGGATTGAGGTTGACAGAGGATAGAGAATGGAAATTCTCCCAGACACTTGACAAAAAAATGATCGTGTTGTAGACCTCAGACCTTAGGGTTTCCCAGTCGCGATAGTGCTTATGATGATATAGGGCGCATTTAATGGGTTCAGGGAATGGGAATATTTCCCAACATAAGATGGTAGATGTCTTCATCCCATCCTAGAGGTAAAGGAATGTGTTATACGTTGTGGGACATAAAAATGCTTGAAATCCCTTATAACGTAAAAGGGATGCAAAACAAGTTAAGGGATAGTATGGTGAGGCCCAAATGAGGGGGCGATGGAGTAGTGCCACATGGGTAGGATGAACAGTCAAGCATGATGATGTGGACCAACTTGGTGTGGTGGGGTTTCCACTTGATAACTTATATGTGAGGGCCATGTGGGTGCCACGTGGCAATACCTTGCTAATGCAGCAAGGGTTTATAATCCAACCTTTAAATGGCCATAACTTTTGATCCAAGAG
The DNA here is from genome assembly GCA_000404065.3 of Pinus taeda. Lineage (NCBI taxonomy): Eukaryota > Viridiplantae > Streptophyta > Pinopsida > Pinales > Pinaceae > Pinus > Pinus taeda. The sequence goes on along the minus strand of APFE030778688.1, from coordinate 33,548 downwards.
TCAGATTGATATAAAATTTATATCGCTAGAAATCTCTCAATGAGCCAAGTGATATGGTGGCATTAGTTTTTAGTTTTTTGGAAGTTTAAATTTGAGGAAGTTTATAACCTTGTTTCCATAATGAGGCCTTGGAGATTGGGTTATCTTGATGTAACACCTTCCACTGCCTAAGATTGACCCAAGGGGGTGGTAGGGTGTGTTACAAAGTGTTATTAAAGTATAAGGTTCAATATTGGGCCTCTAGAGATAAAATTTGGGACTCATTATAGTGTACAGTATGTTTAAGTGATTGTTGTTGTGTGCAAGTGGATGTTTGTTGTAGCACTATGATTGACCATTGTGTGCTAATTTCATACTATGTTGCAGACACAAATATATTGATCTCAGCATAGTAAAAAGATAAGAATAGTAAATTCTAATATGCTAGTTTGTTTCCTAATTGACTTATAAACTTGTGGATGTCATGGTTGCTAAATTTTATAAAATGTTGATTTAAAAGTCGTTGATTGGTATGGACATAGACATAATGATAATTTCATTTTTCTATATGGACTTACATGAGTTCTAAATGTGTGAACAGAAGCAAATCATCCTAGTTAGATCAACATGCACATTATTGGCAAGACAATATAACAAGTTAATTTGTTTTTGCTATTAAAACTAATAGTTATATGTGTGTGATAGTGACATAAGAAGATAATTGCAGCAAGAAATAAAAGCATGGATAGCAGTATGGTGAAGCATAATATAGCATAACATGGACCAAGTCCATCATGAGAAAGAAAGGGAAGCTACCCTGGAAGAGAAGAAACCTTTAGGAGCTTGAAAGTTGAGTTGAAGAGTTGCAAGGAAGAAAACAAAAGGCTCATTAAAAGACAACACAAGCATGTCAGGCTAAACACCATATTCAGGTAGAACTAATCGTGCATACAAGGATTGTTGCAATATACTTCAGCCTCCTATGAATTGGACAAATTTCATGCTAACAGGACCAAAAAGAGACCTCAAAAGGTTCTACAGGAAATAGAACCAATTTCATGTTGGAATTGTGGAGGGGAGCACCTAAAAAGATATTGTCTTCGCCGACAGCAAAGGAAGAAGAATAGTTCATGTGAGCCTCAGGCACATGAACCATCAGTGTGTAGTACCCCCTCGAGATCTCTCTCTCTCTCTCTCTCTCTCTCTCTCTCTCTCTCTCTCTCTCT
>APFE030778688.1:940-32314 GCA_000404065.3 Pinus taeda | reverse complement strand
GTTAAATTGTAAGATTTCCATAAGATCATGGAAAAGACTGATACTGAATTATATATATATATATATATGAATGATGGTGAATGACACGTTGAAATACTAGGACTCATGGGATTGGATTGTTGTTGGGTGGTGAAGGACGCATTGAAACACTAGGAACCATGGGATTAGATGGTGAATGATACATTGAAACACTAGGACTCATGAGATTGGATTGTTGTTGGATGAATGGATGTTTTATATGTTTGCATTTTTTTGGTTGGATTCTTACCTTCTTCACTATTTCGACTGCTAATTTTGAGCATGATCATGCCAATTTTTGTTTTTTCTTGTGTTGTTATTGTGGATCTTCTTTGTTGTCATTATTTCTTCTTTCCTTTTATGATTCGGTTTTGATAGTTGGTTGGATGTGAGAAGTAAAAGAAAAAGGATCTATGGAGAAGAGTTGGATAAATACCCAATTAGAAGTGCAAAACGTCGGTTGAACCATGTGCGTAAGGTTAAAGGGCAGAATAGCCAAGTGGACTAGGTAGGTCCATGAGAACAAAGTGGAAAGTGATATGACAACCATGTGACTAGCATAAAAAAGGAACTTTTTCTAAAATTTTGAGACTACATGGTTGATATTTGTGTGAGTGTACTCTTTATCTTACGATGCAGTGAAGGTATAGAGATGATATCTAGTTTGAAAGGCCCTTGGTGGAGAACCATCATCGTAGAAAGGTAAGTGAGCAATCTCCAAAATAAGATCATTGTGTGAATGGCATGAAAACAAAATTTGTATTTTCCATGATTGGGTAATGCAACAAGGCTAGTAAATGGGTTCCAAGTTGCATGGAACACCTTTTGGCAAGTGGGAAATACTAACCCATTGCTAACATTTATGTTGTATTTATGTTCCTCATAACGGTAATGAGCATAAATGAAAAATAACGAAGGCTGAAAAATGATGGCATAAGAACATCATGGTTGAGGATATGTTGAGTTAAATGAATTGTTGAATATTGTAACAGAGGAGATATAAGCTAATCATGTTGGTTACAGTAGCAAGGTGAAGAGGTAAAAAAAAGGAAGTTGGATAAATAGATTCCTTTGTTTGAGTTTGGAAACTGATGTTCCAAACGAATGCATGATTCTCATGGATACAGTAGGTTGTCTTAACCTTGATTTTGTTTGACACTACATGTGTATGTGTTATGCTCATGAACATGTTGATGACTAAATGAATGTATGCAATGCCATTGTAATTGATAGGTTGTTGTCAAGAATCATTCTTATGGAAGAATGATTAGTCATGCTTATAAAATTTGATGAATAAATGAATGGCATGTTTGGGATAACACAATGAGGTTATCCAATGAGATTCCCTATTGTATGAGGAATACATTGAGCAAGTGGGTATTCTTGATATTAATTATCCTTATTACCATGTGATTATGACATTCATGTGCCCATGTTTATATTATGTTTATGATCAAGAAATGTTGATTTTAGTGTCAGCAGGTATATTAACTACCAACTAGAATCCTTGGTCAAAATATGAGGCATGTATACCACTACGTGATGTACCTTGGGGCTGAGAAACCACTTAGAGTGTTAGATTTGAAGACGGAGATAACTGAAGACCCCATGGAAGTGGAATATCCACACTAAGTGTTATGCCTTGAGGTTGATAAAACACCTAATGGTGGTAAATCCATGAAGGAATTGTAGTCTGTGGCACTTTGTTTAACTCATGGAAGCAAGTCATAACTAGAAATTTGACTATAAGATTCCATGAGTAGTGTATGGGTACTTAGCTATGAGACTTTGTGCACTGGTCATTACAGCATGATAGTTGGCTACTAGGTTAGAAGCCTATAATTACTACCCCATGAAAGAAAGCCCTTGGGGGTGAGTGAGTGATGGGACCCGCGCAGGAAAACCTTGGGACAAGTGGACCACCCTAATTGGTGGTACCTAGGCTCGAGAAAGGTGAGTAGCTGGAGGGAAAATAAATGTCTATGCTCACTAGGAGGTGAGCATGAGGAAATCATTGGGAGTTGTGCAAAAAGATTGTGTGGACTAGTGTGACTGCCACTGAGTGCTTACCTTTGGGTTGAGGAACCACTCGATGAGCTAGATTTGAGGATGGAGCTATACGAAAATACTATGTGGAGCAGTATATCTACCATTGAGGGTGAGTTGAGAGCCATAAGGAGTTGGATTTGAATAACTCAGCATGTAGCATACACAACACTAAGTGCTTGCTTTGGTTTATAAAACATTCACTGAAGAAGAAAAGAATAACTAAAGAGATAAATATTAATTACCAATTGAATGATTTATGTTAAGATTGTGATTTAATTTAGTTTAAATTTTTTATTTGTAGTGACTTGAAATTACGATCTAATGTGATTTGCCACAATCTGAAATGAATCATACTACGGGGTTAATCTCATGAATAAATTTGTTGATGAAGGTGTGTTTTAAATTGACTTCAAAATTATATGATGAATCTCATAGAACTCAATATGATGTAGGATAACCTATGACTATATATGATGTTGACTACAAGGCAAAGCACATCAAATCAATGAGCTCAAAGTGCGCAGCAACATGATATAGTTATAGACTTTAGGAACTGGGCCATTGTGGTGACACTGGTGGTGACACTAGAGCCTAGTAATGTGTGTTGGTTTCAATTAAGTATGCCATGAATGATATGATTGTTTTAAGGCATGGAAATTCCTTAGTTATCAAACTCTTCTAATGCAAGGAAACACTGCCAAGGAATGGATCTATGAAGGAAGTGGCAAGAAGAAAATGGGATGCATAAACTTGGAAGGTGAGCATGGAAGAGGAACCAGATTGCAGGAGGGACTGAGAAGCAAAGAAGGGGATGTCAAAAAAACTTGAAAGTGAATTGGTTTTTAATATTTATGGGAAATTCGATTGGAATCAAAGGTGCATTATGTGTGTCCTAAGAAGCAATGACCCAAGATTGTTTGTTGAATAAGCACAAAGCATGGCGGAAAGCAACATTGGACATGGGAGGCAGAAAACACTCTGGAAAGCAAGTCATCAAGGTTGGACTAGATGCATTAAAATCACTTTGAACTATAAAGAGCCACTAAGAAAATGGTTGATTTAAGGGGGTGTTGCACCCATTTAGTTGTTAAGTAACCAACTTTTAATGTAATTGTAAATGTAAATGAGTTGTATTTATAAATCTCACTGACGAAATTTTATGTGATTTTGACATAAGAACATCGAGGAAAGTGTTCCTTTAAGGTGGTGGGGTTTGTAACATCCCTTTTCATGACCCCTGTTTTGTAAACATGATTGATAAATATGTGATGCCAGTATGGAGTATCATGACTAGCTGGAACAATTTGTAAATATAAATTTGATTGGTTAGCCTGAGAGAGTGGATTGATAAATACACAATCTAGGGTGGGTGGAGAGTGGTGTTCATGCATGCTAGGATGTTGCACCGCTAGATAGTTAGAAATGGAAATGATGGGAAGGTGATGATTTGTCTCACTAATTCGCGATCTTGATTCCATGATGGGGAAAGAAAATATCAAACAAGAGGTAGGAGACACACAAACCCAAAGAGAAGAGAGACAGAGCATTCAAGGAGCAGGGATCTCGAGAGAAGAATCACACACCAAAGGAGAGGAGAATGTGAGGAGAAGAAAGGTGCAAGAAGCACAAGAACAAGTTGAAGAACCGTTCCATTCAACGTTGATAAGGGTGTTTCCTCATAATCAATGCATGGGAGCATTTATACTGGGGCTTCAAAGTTCAAAATATCAACAAGAGGCTCAACATAGAAGTTGGATGAAGGGTGCTTACTGAAAGGAGCTAATAAACCACCTATAGAGAAAATTACATACTCCTGGAAAGCTATGAAATACCCTAGTTGAATCTAAATTTAAATCCCTGGGAGATCATGTCCCTGGATCATGGATATGGCTCAGGGGTGGAAAATTGCAATAAAGAATTGGATACAGTTGACATTTCATTCAACGTTGATAAGGGTGTTTCCTCATAATCAATGCATGGGAGCATTTATATTGGGGCTTCGAAGTTCAAAATATCAACAAGAGGCTCAAAATAGAAGTTGGATGAAGGGTGCTTACTAAAAGGAGCTAATAAACCACCTATAGAGAAAATTACATACTCTTGGAAAGCTATGAAATACCCTAGTTGAATCTAAATTTAAATCCCTGGGAGATCATGCCCCTGGATCATGGATACGGCTCAAGGGTGGAAAATTGCAATAAAGAATTGGATACAGTTGACCTATGGTTGGGATGAGAGTTGAATTCCCTCCCTGAGATGCCAATACTTCAGAGATAATTTTTTCATTTATAATCATTGTATATCTTGTTGCACTTAAAATGTGAATGATAGTTGTATGTGGAAAAAGAGTGTGAGCACTATTGTTGATGACTGAGTACTGTTACTTGTGTTTTGCAATGAGATGTCTTTTATGAATATTCTTGCATGCTCAAAATGTGAGGGATTTATAAATCCCTAAGAATATTGATGTGTTGAGTGCCATGAGATGCAATAGTTATGACTCCACGACCTCCCTGAAATAGGGCCTCAACCCATTAACACAACAATTCCTCGGAGGAGTGATGGAAAATACCACATATTAGATATTACAGTCATACATTGAGGGGCGTGATGCCCTTAATAATTCAACAATGCAGGGCCATGAAATAAAAGCCATTTCATTACAATAACTAACCAGTGAAATGAAGATTCAACATATCCCTCACATCATGGAAATAATCCAGCATTAATCCATCCAATACACGGGACATACATTTTCCTCATGAATGACACATGCATTTTAATAACAACAAGAAGAATTTATTTTGCATTAGAATACAGAGAGATTCACAACTCTCTTAACAACCAACATTTAACACCACATAAGCATTATTTACATAATTAGACATGAGTAAAGGTAAAAAATTCATACAAGTGTCCCAACTAGTATAGGGCTCATCATACAGTAACATTTATTCATGAAAATAGTCAACTAAAGATATAGATAAATGACCACTCAAGAATGCAGAATCCCTTTGTAAACATGGGGATTATTAAAATATGTTCTATGGTTGAAATACTTTGTGATCTACATCACAGTGATTCCATGCTTCATTAGAAGGAAAGTGACCATTAGTTCAACATGATAAAGGGTTATATACATCTAACAACGAGCCTATAGGGCTCAATAACAAGAATACTTCTTCATGTATTTAGTCACAGAGACCTTCTAATGGTCATAGTTAATTTTAACACGTGGCACTCAACCCATGCAGAGCACCCTTCACCCACATTTGCGAGTGTAAGAGATGCTCACCCTCCTATATACCTTTGGGCTCACTTTTATTGACCTCAATGGTGGCAACGATGGCGCTAAGTTTTGCATCAATGATTTTTTCCCCTTGTCGGGTTCCAACTCAAAGTCGGAACATGCATTTGACTCTGAAGATTTCAGCTTAGCCACTAGTGACTACTTTGTATGACATTCACTTGTGTTGTGAGTGGGACTCTTGTGGAACTCACACCACTTTCCTGTGTCTTTATTTTTCTTCCCATTGCTATTATTTTCTTACGGCTTCGATGGGTTGTCAAGGGTCGTTTCACCTTAACTCTATCCTTTGTTCTATGATTTAGGGGAGCCCTTGCCCAGCTTCAGATTCGCTTCTTCTATTTAAGCTTCTACTTGATCTTGACAATATCAGTATGTTGCACCAAACGAGGAGATGTCCAAGAACTCCATTTATGCTTGGATGTATTTGTGTAGACAACCATAATACTTGAGCACCAATGATTTCTTAGAGTCCTTGATACCCAGCTTCATGCATAGGGTATGAAATATATTCATTAACTTTGGTACTTCTTGGTCCCTTTCTTGTCGTAGTGTGGTCCATTTTATGTACTTGTCCTCATAGCTCCCAATGGGGTAATATTGTTCCTTGACAACATCTCGAAAAGAGTCCTAAAGAGGGTGCGGCTGAAAATAGCGAGGATTCCTCCTCGACCCTTTGCTCACACTAAGTTTTCCACTAGACCCTTTCATGTCATAGTGTGGTCCATTTTATGTACTTGTCCTCATAGATCCCAATAGGGTAATATTGTTCCTTGACAGCATCTCAAAAAGAGTCCTAAGAGGGTGCAGCTGAAAATAGCAAGGATTCCTCCTTGACCCTTTGCTCACACTAAGTTTCCCACTAGTCCTTGACATGGGGGTAGCCTTAAGGGGCACAAAGGTAATCTTTTATTTTTTGGAAAATTATGGAATGAAGAATATCCTTCTAACATATTTAACCATTTACCTATAGCATTTGCACCTATCTGGACTTCAAATATGGCAATTTCACACCTCTAAAGTGACTATTGGATGAAGTTGTGTCACCCATTAGTATTTGTCAAAGGATCTCGGAAAATTTATCCATCATCTCATTCCTTCGTGACTCCCTCGAGTGCTTCTTTGGGAAACAATTTGATAGGATCTCATGTTTCCTCGTCTTCTTTTATTCCACCATGGGAGTTCATTAGGGTCGACGATGATGGCCTTGCAAGGGTTCAAGAAGTTCAAGTTCAAGTCCCAACTCCTTATACCCCGACCTCAATAGGGAGATGCAAAAAAAAACAAAGAAAGAGCATACCGCTCTGATACTAATAATCCGAATTTATGAAGGAAAGAATTGAAATACATATTTAAAATAGAAACACATAGATACGGGGAAAATAAACATCAATTAATAAATAGAAAATGTTGAAAATTGTTTACATGTGGAATGAAAGTTGACTAACACGAGATATGGTAGTTTATCTCTAAGAATATGTGTGATGGTTGCATGTCCTCTGAGCTATGTTACAATGAGGCTTAGAGGCCTCTTTATCATGAAGAAACAATGAGAAACCCTAAACATCCTAAAACCTAACCCGAGGAGATGAAGCGCCAAAAGGTATGAGCCCCAATGGGGTTAGTTGGAACATCAATTTCCCAGGGTCGTCCTTGGCATACGATCTACATTTGGTGCGCATGATAGCCTGTTACAAAGGTCTATCCAAGGACAATAACTTTCGAGTGCAAATTTAAAACTTCGATCGATTTCTACTCGTTTCCCCATAAAATATCATTTAGGGCCTCAAAACAACTTTGAAAGTTTAGGACCCAAAAACTACCAAAAATTAGAAAACTTTTGAAATAGGTAATCATGTTGAAAAATAGGAAATTGATAGAAAACAATGTTGGGAGTCCAAGTGGAATAGGTGGGTGGCCACCAATATCCACCTGGATCATTCACTTTTCCCAAAAATAATTGTACTCAACCCATGTTATCATAACTAGTAAGATGATCATCCTACCTATCTATTATGTGCATTCAATGATTCATAGTTTAATAAGTGAAAGGAGATCAATGGGTAATGACACATTAGCTTAGAAAAATGACATGGGATTTCCCTTGGACCTTTTGATTTTTACAAGTATCCTCTTAAACTGATAATTACTTATGATCTTATTAGATTAATCCTTTTCTTACAACTATATTTATCATAAATCAATTATATAGAGGATCTCAACAATAAACAAGAATTCGGTAGGATCATAAAGAGATAGCCACACAAGAACACAACATTTTACCCTAGGAAAACCCACATGGGGGAAAATCCAAACAACCCTTCTTCTTAAAGAAATTATTAAGTTCAATAGAGATACATCCAAGTCAAATACTAGGTCAATTCACCATCAAAATGATTTTGGTCAAACCTGGTCTAATAGTTATTTTGTCAAGTCATTTGCCCAGAGAATTCAGCCTGCATCTTTATAAGGAGAATCTCGAAATGCGCCTTCAATAAGGGAATCGTGGACTGCTCCTTCATACAGACAATCTTGCACTTCTCCTTCATAAAGAGAAGAATCTTGGTCTGCCCAGAAAACATATTTATCTCTCACATGAGAGAGGTCAAATAGATGAAGAAAGCTTCTTTATATTCATCCTTATTTCCTTATATTACTTAATCTAGAGGAGCAGAGATAGCCTTTTGTGATGAATCAAATTTGCTTGGTCAAACTGAATTTTGGAGGGGAACAAGTCCTTTATGTATACTATTCCATGAGGTCGAATGGGTGCCATTTGATGCTAGGCCGACTTGAACTGAGTGGAGGGTGACTTGATTTACTTGGACTCAAAATAATCGAATTTCAATATTATAATTTTTCAATTTTGACAAGGACATGAAGAACATGTCCATTATATTTTTCCCTTTGACACAACCATGAAGAACATGCTTTACAATTACATCAAGGGCTAAAAATAATAATTATGAAGACCGACCCTAGATACAAACTTCGACAAGAACAAGACCCCCGTTTAGCCAACTCTCTTGTGGAATCATATCGCCACTTCGGTAAAATTGCAAAGGATGTATTTTTATTAAATCAATGTATGTACATATTACAATACTAGTGTCTTCAGCGTTTAATCAATGCAATATCACCCATCCAAAACATACTACCTCGGCAGCATATTTAACATGTTCACATTTACATTACAATATATGAGGATTAAAACTAGTATGTCACAACATTCCTCTATCATGAGTGGATATGCATTGGTTAGTCATCACCTGTGGGATTTATCTTATGAGTAGTTCTCCCCTTGTTTTATCCATGTCAATCTATTGTTTGGATTGTCCATGTTGGGTTCTAAATTTTGAATAAACTAGGCCCAAAGTTGCTAGCATATTGTTCAAGTAATTGTCTCTCCCTCTAGAGATGGAGCAGTTTTTTCCTTGTTTTTGTGAAAGTAAATATTTGCTTATGAAGGTTGATTAGATATTAAACTTAGTCAATTTGATTTTAAGTTATGTTATAATTTTATGTCTTATTTCACTTTATTGCATTCTCGGTCTATCTCACATTCATAAAGTGGATTGAGTCGACTTACTTGTAAGCTTATAAAAGAAAGCTTTCACTTTCTCATTATGTAATACAATATAGAGACTCTTTCGAGTTATGTCGGTTTCTTTATGTGCTCAATTTTTAAAATAGTTTTCCAAAATCATTTATGTTTTAAATTGCTTATTATCTGAACAATCTATAAGGAAGGGCTTCTTATTTTAATTGTCAAGAACATCATTTACTTTTATTCTTTTCAACCAGTTTTTGTTTAAGTTTTAACTATGATAATAAGCCAACCTAAAGGTCATCACTTCCATGTTATTACTTTCAAAGAGCTATATTATCTTTTATTTTAGTATGTAAGTTTGTTTGTGGAGTATTAGCCAACAAAAACAAAGAAAAACATAGTCAGAGGAATGGCTTCTTATTTTAATTTTCAAGGACATCACTTATTTGTATTCTTTTCAACCAGCTTTTGTTTAAGTTTCAACTACAATAATGAGTTAAACTAAAGGTTGTCGCTTCCATGTCATTACTTTCAAAGAGCTATATGATCTTTTCTTTTAGCATGTAAGTTTGTTTGCGGAGTATTAGCCAACAAAAACAAAGAAAACATTGTCAAATGAACACGGATGCTTTAGAAAGAAAATCTCTAATAAAAAGGAAGAATGATAACCATCTCAAAATAAGAGAATATTTTATAAAAGTGGAATTAAAAGTCTTCCAAAAACTAGAAATTTTGGAGTATGTTGCAAGGATATCCTTAAGTCCTTTCCATCGCTCTTTTTCCTTGGTTAGAAAAGGACTAGTTTAGATGGAGAGCTTTAGTTTACCAAAATGAAAAGAAACATATTTATATTAGTTACAAATATGAATACTACAATATGAAACATACTCATCCATTTTAGACAAAACATAGATCTAATAAGAGATGAAAAGTTCAATTGGACTACAAGAAAATAGACAACTTATATATATATTATTATTATAATATATATGGATTTTTTCTTTGAAAAAAAAAAGGAATTGAAAGTTCAAGTGATACAATCCAAATCCATAACTAACCCACAATCTAAACATTTAAAAACAAACCACCAATTTGACTAGAGCAATTCAAATAACACAAATATAGACGTCGGCAAGATCATTATGGATTACAAGAAAGAGATTGATGTTCTCAAAGCATGGTAGGCATAAATATCTTGTCTTATTTTATGCATTGCTTGCTACCCTAAAAAAATAAATCAATTGCAAAATAAATATATTTAATTAAAATAAGATTGTTCCTTACATGCACTAACTAAAGGATAACCTTACCTTCTTGCTTAAGGTAAAACCTTTTAAGACTTCAACATTTACGTCAAATTAGATCAAGACCTTACCTTCAAAGTAAGACCTCATGGCCATCACTCAAATCATTCCATTTGTCACCCAATTTCTTGTTCTAGTTGAATGGCTACCCCTTTAGCTTGATCAAATATGTAGATAAAAACTTGTTACAAAAACTAGAGGGGGTAGAGTTTGTACATGTTGATCAATTAATATTGCCTTGTTGTGATGAAGATCAAGGGGTAGGCCTCCCCTAAGTGTGGGAGCCCCAAATGATAATTTATGGGAGTGTCTTTGGAGTGTCACGTCCCTTGCCTAGCTTCACCCAATCACTAGTCCCAAAAAAATTCATTACAAATCTATCTATATTGAATTAAAATATTTTCACTAATGTTATTATAATATCGTACTTATAGTTTGCAAAACATATCAAATATTGATTTAAAATATTTTCTTACCAACACTATTTATAACACCGTATCTTAGCTTAGAGGGGTTAAATCCAATGGTGGAAAACGAGGAGTTTGTCACCATTGGGCAAAGTAAATGCCCATGAGACGTCCCTGGAGCCATGGGGGCACCTTGAGGTAGTGGTCAAATATGTAGTTGCACTCAAAGAGACCATATTAAATGGTTTCATGACTCGTGCACACATAAATGAATCAAACCCCTCCCCCCCACACCGTGTCCTTGTTTCTTTTCTAATTAAAGGATCTTGGCTCGAGTGGTTTGGTTAGTTCATTCCCAAGCTAAATGGGTTCAAGTCTCTAGAGACATTTTAGAAAAAACTTGTTTGTGGTATTTATAAAATGGTTGTATCTGGGGTAATATTGGAAACCGATATTTTGAAATTACCGATTCTCCAAAACTTCTTATTCCTGTTAAAAAAACACAAAAACAAAAACAAAAACATCTTATCTCATAGTTTACAAAATCTATCACTATTAATTCAAAATGATCCTATCAAATACCACTTACAACATTTTTCCTTCTAGTTTGCAAAATCCAATTCATCTATATCAATTCAAAATATTTATTTGATAATCCACTACCTCAAAATCCAAATCCATAATATCAACTCAATATTTCTTTGATAATCCTCTCCATAGAATGGTTTTTTAAAAAATTATGTAAAGCCTTTTTGGAAAGTAACCCATCTTCTCTACCAATGCATATATCAATTTGTTTGGAGAAGTATAAGGGTTGTACATAATAAGCCTTTCATAATCAGCAACTTTTGAGAAGAAATAATAGCAAAAAACTGAACATTTGTGGTAAATCTTCAGCTACTACTGAAAAGATTGGGAATCAATTGCATAATCATAACAGTTCCAAATACTTTTACTGAAAAGATTGGGAATCAAAAAAATCACACATCAATTCCCCTTAAAAAATGGGAGTTCCCACACCAATATCTTCCATGAAAGGTCCAAGACAACCTAGGTTGTTCGGAGAAGTATAAGGGTTGTGCATAATAAGCCTTTCATAATCAGCAACTTTTGAGAAGAAATAATAGCAAAAATCTGAACATTTGTGGTAAATCTTCAGCTACTCCTACTGAAATGATTGGGATCAAATGCATAATCATAACAGTTTCAAATACTTCTACTGAAAAGATTGGGAATCAATTGCATAATCATAACAGTTTCAAAAAATCACACATCAATTCCCCCTAAAAAATGGGACTTTTCACACCAATATCTTCCATGAAAGGTCCAAGACAACTTAGGATCAATATTTTACAGGCATTTGTTGAACTTGGGTTTATAAGAGGAGGTATTATTGCGAGGCCTTTATCACTTTGGCAGTACTATTAACAATGTCATCTTTTTACAGCTGCATTCCTCAACAGAAGCTTTTGCCTCTGTAAATTTTTAGCAGGTCCTCGTATTCTTCAAAATAGATCCACAGCACCACTATAATAACCAACACAAATAAATTGCATTCCATTTGAAACTAGTAAAAGAGGCGAGGCCTTGATCGCTTTGGCACCTTGCCTTCCAACTTGAGGCGGCGATAGGCCTCTCGGATGTGACAAGGACGAATGGGACCTCTTTCGTTCCTCTCCGTCATCACCATTCGCCCCGTTTCCACCAATTCCCCCACAAACATCTTGGCTACTCCCGACATGACTATGGTCATGGGCATGGAGATGGGGCACCCCGCTATACTCTGCAATACCCTCCTCATGTTTGCCTTCTGAAAGCCAGCTCGCCTGAAGGATTCATACCTGTTCATCTGATCAGGTGTTAGTTGTGCCAATACGGCCGTGAATTTCTCAATTTTATCGGGATCCCCTGACTGGTATTTGCCGAGTTCATCCATGTTTTCCTCCTCCTCGTCTTTAGATTTGGGGGGTTCTTCTGCAGCAGTGGTATTTTGTACCAGAGGCGGTTGAGAAACCACTTCATCGTCCTCTGCATCGCTGTTGATAGGGGTAGCAGTAGGGGAGGTGGCCCCCTTGTTATTAGTTTTAATGCCCTCCTTGAGAGTGTCTTCTTCATTCCCTGCATCTGTCGTTGCCTCTATGCCATGCGGAGAATCTGGCGGTGTGTCATAATCATTTGTTGCAATCTCAAATGGGTCTATGCTCATCTTCACTGACATAAAATATTTTTGATGCTGCGGAACAAACCAAATTGTACTTATATTATTGAAATGAAAACACTCAACTAAGACGCTCGGTGAAACAGAGACTAACAAACCAGAAAAAATTTAGATTAAAACAAACACGTTAGTTAAGACTGTTGAAACAATCCCTTACATATTGCCACATAAAAGTACTCGTTTGTTAAAGTAATTCAAACTAGTCTTACCACATAGCAAAATGCATCTTTCTTACAAACCATACATTATGAATGGGGACAGCATAAAACACTCTCATTTTATATGCTCTCGGTATGAATATGTCTGCAACTTCAGTCATGTTTCTAGAAGATCAAATGGGCTCACATAAAACAATGGGGACCAGATTTCTTTTGAGAATTTTGTGGTAAAATCATCTAAACAAATATGCTGACACAACTCCCCCAAGTCTCCAATCTGAGAAAAATTACACTAGTGACTTAAATTCCATTACAATTTGAATTAACTACTCAAAAAGTGTCCACTCTGAGAAAAATTGCACTAGTGACTTAAATTCCATTACAATTTGAATTAACTACTCAAAAAGTGTCCAATCTGAGAAAAATTGCACTAGTGACTTAAATTCCATTACAATTTGAATTAACTACTCAAAAAGTGTTAAACAAGACTACTAGGTGCTATCAATATGTCAAAAGCAGCAACTTCATACCCACAAGCTTGTAAGAGCTTAAAATAATAGATTAAAACTAGCTAACACCTCGAGAACACTACAAAATGCACTGTGAAGAGAGAACAAAAATATGTTCAATAAGAAGGTAAATAAAAAAAATCAGAACTCTCTTATGACAGACTTGAGTTTTAGAAAATCTATGCTAGAAATGATTCTTCCTAGAGAAATATTTCTGACTCATTGCAAATGCTTCTTTATTTTACAATTTGAATTAACTACTCAAAAAGTGTTAAACAAGACTTCTAGGTGCTATCAATATGTCAAAAGTAGCAACTTCATACCCACAAGCTTGTAAGAGTTTAAAATAATAGGATACAACTTGCTAACACCTCGAGAACACTACAAAATGCACTGTGAAGAGCAAGAACAAAAAAACGTTCAATAAAAAGGTAAAGAAAAAAAATCAGAACTTTCTTATGACAGACTTACTGAGTTTTAGGAAATCTAAGCTAGAAATTGTTCTTCCTAGAGGATAATTTCTGACTCACTGCAAATGCTTCTTAAGAAGTACCAACGAAATCTGCAAAACATCTCTAACATTTAAACCTGTGAACACATTTGACTTCCTAGAAATCAGAAATCCAGCACACATCAACCAAGATTCCTCCCTGTACAATCTAAAAATGATTTATCCTACGGTATTTATGGAGGTATTGAGAGGAAAGATGCCTCACTAAAGTCAAATATAAAAAATGTAACAGGTTAAGCAAACAGCCAGATTAAGTACAGTGGATTGAAAATATTTGTTAAAATGCATTCTCAAAATTAGAGCCCAAAGGTAACCAGCTTCATTTGAAATGACAAAGAGAGTTTCTAGAAGTCAAAAGAGCCTTCTCAAATAAATTAAGCCTCTTACAATTATAGCTATAAAAATGTCTTTTACCTCTTAATATATCTAGGATATATTAAGTGGACTTTAAGGTCCACTGGAATCAGATATTGGATTCTTTACTTGTGCTCGTCCTAACAATTGATAGTCAAAAAGGATTGACTTTGATTTACAAAATTCTAATTTGAGTTGAGCTTGGACAACATACTTACGCCACACTAATCCCACCATGATTGACTTTGACCTTTCACTGAAGCAGATCAACTCTGAAAGGCGAAAAACAAAGGTTATTTTCAAAAATTGATTTATGGTGTAAATGAAACTCTGGAGTTTTGCCAAATCCAAGGTTGGAAATTCCAGCGAGAGCAGAAGTAATAATTGTTTCTTTACCAAAAGTAATAATTTTTTACTGTCATAGGAGATTCCAAAAATATTATCAGTCATATGGTACATAATTCAGAGCCAGCTGATCATCCTTTAAGATTCATTCTTGACAGGAGAAAATGAGAAGCAAAGTCCTTTATCTCCATATCCTTCTATCATGTATTGTGTGAACTCCACAATTAGGCAGATCAATGGGCCACTTATGGAGTGATAATAAGGTTGGGGAGTTAGTGGTTATTGGAAGATTAGAACAACAATCCATGCCTTAAAGCTCATCAGTTAATGACATATTGCATGGTACTAATATCTAAATGGTTGGATGGCAAACCTCGTGGTACACATACACTGGCACATGGTGCACAAGCCATTATTCATCACCGATACAATTTGTAACATGAAGAGATGGGAGCTAATCTGCTACATGCTCCAATCTTTAATTCCACATGTTTATCTTTCATTTGCACTAGTTTTTCAGGCTCACTGTGGGATAATTGTTTCTACCAGTATCCAGATCTTCTGGGTGTTCCTCAACTTTGTTTTTAGTGATCTGGGCATTTGTTTTCTGTTTCAAAGTCTGTTAGGAGCAAGAGAGCTGCCAGGGTAACTTACCCCCTTGCAAACTTCTAGCACATGGAGTCTCTGGCCACTCTTTGGTTAGTTTAGCAAGGGAAGTTCACGGCATTATCTGGTCTGAGGTCACTCGGGCAGAGGTATTTTCGTTGGTGGGCATTACAGGAAGGTTTGGTCAGTGGACGCAATGAACAATCTTTTTCTACTAATGATTCTGGTTCAGTTGGGAACCAAATGAATTCCTGGGAACTCGAAGAGATTTGTGGGGCTTTTTAAAGCCATGAAGAATATGTGCATTGTAATTGACCCTCTATTTTAAACCTGGCTTCTAAATTACATGAATTGGAACAGCAGATTTCAACACAGATGGCTGACATAATGGGTACTCTAATGGATTTAATGAAGCAGATGGCAATGGCTGAAGCAGAATGTAGTCTCCTTCTTAACCTGGCTTTATATTTGCTGAAAAGGGACCAGTCTGCAGCAGCAGCGTAAAGGATGGTAATGTGCCCCTCAAGAGGTCAAATGAAGGGTGAAGAAATGTTGAATCAATATGACAAAGAGATGGCAACAGCTGAGCAGGAAATCGTACCTACAAGCAAGCCTGGAGGATGCTTCCAGTACTAGCACTCTGGTAATTTTAATGTATTTTGCATTATAATGAGTTTCGAGCATCTCCAACAGTGTATATGGTACTAAGGAAATCTGGGCTATTTTGTTTAGAAACCAAGCTATTTTGTATTGCTGGCTTGAAGTAGGTCTGGTTAAAAAATGTAATGCAGTCAAGCTTGAAACTTTATGAACACTACAGGAATGTAACACTAGCTGCAGTTTTGCATGTAGTCTTTATAGTGGTGGCGATTGGAATCGACCTCATGTCACGCAAGTACGAGACTGGCCGAGTTGCCGATTTCCCTAGACACAAAAAAGAAAAGATCTGCTAAAGGAGTCCATCGATATCCAAGTTGAGGATATAATCATCTACCAACCTGTGCAGTATATTAATCATCCAAACACCTGTTTCTGCTGCCAAAGCCACAATTGCTGCACTAATGTCTGCCCTCATGTGGCTAAAAATCCTCCACATCATTCAAAACCCCAGGAAGATTGGATTGTCGTTACAAGGAAAGGTTCAAACATTGGTAAGCAATTGCAACATCAAGCCATGTCTCAAACTATCATGTCCACCTATGGTACTAGAATCCTCTCACATGTAGCCCCAATGGCACCTAAGGGGCAAGCTCTGGTTCTCAGAGCTTTCAACCTTTCGGCAATGAAAACATGCAAACCAGGTCGCCACCACCTCTGCTGCACCTGCCTGCAGAGTCTTTTATGCAATAAGGCAAAGTGCCTCTGCAGAAACCAAGGACAATGAATGTTTTTTTAAAAAAACCTGCTGGAATGAATGTAACCAACGGGTGAGGTTACATTTGGTATCTCCCTTGCATCCCCAAAAGGAAGAACTTCTCATGTAATGTGTGGGATCTTTCAAACCTATGCACAAAGGTCACTGTCCAGTGTCAAGCTCTTGTCAGAAAATTAATGAGTTGAAGACAGCTTGTTTGCAAGAAGTAAAAGTTCTTGACCTTTTGCTTAAGGCACAGCATTAATTCATCAATACTAAAATTTATTTTGCTTGGGGCCTTGGTATTGTTTCCAACAACAGGGCAGAAGCCTATGCTATATGGCAAGGACTTAAAGTAGCTAAGGGAATGGGTATGCAATCTTTTACAACCATAGGAGATTCCAAAAATATTATCAGTCATATGGTACATAATTCAGAGCCAGGTTATCATCCTTTAAGATTCATTCTCGGTAGGAGCAAATGAGAAGCAAATTCCTTCATGTCCATATCCTTCTATCATGTATTGTGTGACCTCAACAATTAGGCAGATCAATGGGCCAATTATGGCATGATACTAAAAGTTGGGGTGTTAGTGGTTATTGGAACATTAGAACAACAATCCATGCCTTAAATCTCATCAAGTTAATGACACATTGCATGATATTGAATGGTTGGATGGCAAAGCTCATGGTACATGTTATCACTCAGGTTGTCCCTAGGCTCCTGTAGGGATACGGCCGAGGTAACCACAAACCAATCTTTGGATTGCAGGTTCTAGCCCACCTGCAATCAGAGAGAGCTCTCTCTTAATGATTTAAATTTGTTGATGATTTTAGGCTAGCTTTCTGGTTCAGGGGTTTTGTTTGTGATTGGATGGAAGGAAAATGCTTTCAGGCAGAGAGGCAATTCATGAAATGATAAGTTTCAAACCATTGGGCATGGAGTCATGGGTTAGGATTTATCAGTGCGTTTTCCCGGTCATAAGAGAAACATGGAGCTAGATAGCTGCACATAACACAATCTTCAAACTAAAAGGATGAATGATATGTAAGGAATGAGAGGCACTTAAGAATCTCTCATTTAGCTTAACAGAGGGAAAGATGATCTCTATCTAGGGGCAATGAAGAATCCCTGGATAACTGTCTAAGGTTAGGGCAAACATGAGCCATGTGGAATTCATATTTATGCCTAAACCGAGGAAAACATAAAGAAACAACAAAAATTGAGCATAGAGTGTATTTAAACAAATTCTAAGCTATTCTTCTTTTCTGTTGTTTAGATGGTAACTTATGAAATGGAAAACAGAGGTAAGAAGCACTTATTGAATTATGTAACAGCATGAGAATTCCATAATCACTCTTCAACCAAAAAACACAGTGAACAATCCATTCTCCCAAAGCTCATAAGCAGTATTTGATTATAGAAACTATCAAGTATTATAGTGCGAGTCTCTCCTGGAGCAAAATCAGCTAAAGATAGTTTGCTGACCACCAACCAACCAACCCTTAATACAGTATTCAGGGCTGTCTTTATAGTGCAAATATCTCAAATTATTTATTACAATTGACCTAAAACAGGTCTGCAAAAAGAGCTTTTCTAAACCTAATATTGTGTCAAAATTAAATGCAGGTAAAATATCTATTAAACTGTGTCAGAGGTAGCTGGATCAAAAAGAGTGCAAAGTGGCCTTTGGAGGCTCGATGCAGTACTACTGGAATAACTATGCTTTGGGACTTGCAGCTCTGTTCTGGTGTGAGTTAAATGTGCAATAACCATGATTTGAGAGTTCTGAGTGGCCTCGCCCTTTTCTTTGACTTTGCTGGAAGGTATTTAATTTTCTCCTGCTTTGAGCCGCTGTTAAGATCTTTGCTGATACTCTTTGCCGCTACATTGATGGTCTCTGCCGCTTACTGATACTCTTTGACGTGTTTTCTCTCTGTAAATCTGATCTGATACTCATTAATCTCTGTCTCTGGTCTCATCCTATCTTCAAATCGGTTTAATTTGGCAAAATCGGGCAGTTTCGGCCCTTTTCGGTGCAAAACGGGCCAAGGAATCAAAAGATTCCCTAAAGATTCCCCAATATGGCCTATTTCCCGTAGCGATGCGCGATTGCCTCCGTTTCTCATTCCGGAGCTCCGAAGCTCGACTTTTGCTCTTGCGCGAATTTTCGGTTTTTTGGCTGCTAACGTCAGTAGTACGGCGGATGACGTCAGCGATGGGGTCCTTTAGTACGGATGTGACGTCAGCATGCTGACGTCATCAAGGTGACGTGGCAGTGCGGCGGGGTGACATGGCAGGGTGACGTGGGCCGGGCGCAGGCTGGGTGAGGTGACGTGGAGGCGACATGGCAGGATGAGGTGGCGCTCCTGTTACGTGAGGGGAGGGTAGTTTTCTCTGTCCATCGGACCGCCTTTGGTACGGAGGTGGTTTCTGTCAAGGGCGGCCCGATGCAATGGGAGGCCGCCACCTGTCCCGGTGTACGACGGTAAAACCGTCGGACGTCCGGTGGTAACCTACCATCATAAACGGGCGCGCGATGTGAATAAGGACCATCGGATCTGGGGGAGGCGATCCGACGGCGGACGGAAAAGGGAGATGCGCAGGGTTTAGTAGAAGCGCGCGCGCGTTAAAGGCTTAATATTTCGCGGCGCTGTGGGTTTTTAACTTTAGAAAATGGGCAAGAAGAATGCGCGGGGAGGGTTATTAGCCTTTGGAAAGGGTTTCTTAGTGTTTGGAAGGGGTCCAGACACTTGGGAGTGGGAATTTTTGCAGAGAGAGGGCTCTTACTAAAGTCCAGGTGACTTAGTAATTCCCAGTGAAGTATTTATGGTTATATTTCGACCAAGGAGAGGGGATATTTACATAAGGGGATTATCTACATAGTTTTAGTATGGAGATAGGGAAAATATAAGGAGTTAAATAATAGTGTTAGTAGTTAAATGGAGATGACAAGAAAGCGCTAAGCTTTAGAGATCTTAGGCTTGAAAGGGGAGATAGAACTTATTAGAGAAAGTATGGATTCTCTTTGAGTGAAGCAGATCTTCACCCAAGCTAATGACATGAAAAATGATGAAACTAAGAGATATCAAGCAGATCTTGACCTCTTTTGGGGAAATTAGTTAATGATTTGTGGGAGATGGAGAAAGGGAAGTTAGTTATGCCTGTTTTTGAACTCTTTCACATAAAACTGCCTGGAGATTGTGCCCTGAGTAGAGATAACACCTTGAAAACATAGAATTGATCAGAAATCAAAATTCTGCAACCTCAAAACTACCTACCCAGCCTACTTACCTAACATTTTTTCTTCTTTTGGTTTGGATGCACTTAGACTTGCAGACCCATCATTTCAATTTTTTTTTTTATGCCTTCCTATCTACAAACTACCATTTTTACTTCCAAGGGCCCAGATTAAGTAGTTGGGCTCCTTTGATTCTCTACCTATCTAAGAATCTGCCAAGATTGAGCTGTTTGGACAGATTTTCATTCTCTATATTCTAAAACAGAAAATTGAAACCTAGGGAGACCAAGATTAAGTTGTTTGGACCTCCCTTTTAGCTGAAAATTGTACAAAACTGGAATGACCTTTCAAAATTTGGAAAGCAGTTAGATGAACTCTGAGTAGCCTTTTTTGCTTGGTGACTGTTTAGCAAATATGGAGCATTGCAGCATGCAAAGTATGACATATTTGGCATGTAAAATGTCAATCATGAAAAATGAGTAACCTGCTGCAGCAGGGGGCTAACAGTACACATACACTAGCACATGGTGCACCAGCTATTATTCATCACCCATACAATTTGTAACATGAAGAGATGGGAGCTAATCTGCTACATGCTCCAATCTTTAATTCTACATGTTTATCTTTCATTGGCACTTGTTTTTCAGGCTCATTGTGGGATAACGGTTTCCACGTGTATCGAGTTCCTCTGGGTGTTCCTCAACTTTGTTTTTAGTGATCTGGGCATTTGTTTTCAGTTTCAAAGTCTGTTAGGAGCAAGAAAGCTGCCAGGGTAGCTTACCCCCTTGCAAACTTCTAGCACATGGAGTCTCTGGCCACTCATTGGTCGGTTTAGCAAGGGAATTTCACGGCATTATCTGGTTTGAGGTTACTTAGGCACAGAGGTATTTTTGTTGGTGGGCATTACAGGAAGGTTTGGTCAGCAGAGGCAGTGGACAGCCTTTTTCTACTGATGATTCTGGTTCAGTTGCGAACCAAATGGATTCTTGGGAACTCGAAGAGATTTGTGGGGCTCTTCAAAGCCATGAAGAACATGTGCATTGTAAATGACCCTCTATTTTAAACCTGGCTTCTAAATTGCATGAATTGAAACAGCAGATTTCAACACAGATGGCTGATATAATGGGTTCTCTGATGGATTTAATGAAGCAGATGGCAGTGGCTGAAGCAGAATGTAGTCTCCTTCGTAACCTTGCTTTAAATTTGCTAAAAGGGGACCAGTCTGCAGCATCAGCTTAGAGGATGGTAATGTGCTCCTCAAGAGGTCAAATGAAGGGCGAAGAAATGCAGAATAAATTTGACAAAGAGATGGTAACAGCTGAGCAGGAAATTGAATCTACAAGCCCAAGCCTGGAGGATGCTTCCAGCACTAGCACTCAGTTAATTTTAATGTATTTTGCCTTATAATGAGTTTTGAGCATCTCCTACGGTGTATATGGTACTAAGGAAATCTGGGCTATTTTGTTTAGAATCCAAGCTATTTTGTATTGCTGGCTTGCAGTAGGTCTGGTTAAAAATTGTAATGCAGTCAAGCTTGAAACTTTATGAACACCACAGGGATGTACCACTAGCTGCAGTTTTTGCTGTAGTCTTTATATAATATAAATTGCCCAGTTATTGTTATAATTTATAAAATTTAACAAAAAAAAAAAAACAGAAAAACAAAAGCAAAAAAAAAACTTATTCCACGAACGTTTATTGCTTACAATTCTATGCATGAGGAAGAAAAGAGCAGCACTGCAATGTTGTCACCTAGGCTTGTTGCCCATGCTACAAAGTACAGCATTGGGCTGACCTATAGGCCAGTTTGGCTGTTGCTAAAGTTAGATGGCCAGACCCTAGTCTTCGCTAATATTGGTGCTTTGAATGATGAAATGGAGAGCAATATTTTGAAGTTGAATAATTGATGAGATGTTGGAGGACAATTCGCTGATGTGCAAAGCCTCCAACATGGTTGAGTGCCATGAAGATAAGGAGTGCCTTCTTCCTCATCAATGGGGCCCAAAGGAGCAAAAGGCTTGATATTTACAGTTTAGTTTAGGACTTTACAACCATAATGTATATCAAAAGCACAACTTTTCTGATCTTTGGATTACATGGTCTAGATTTAGAAAAGGGAGGATCAGAGCCCTGAAGCAACTTGATGAGGTCATGTTCTCGAACCAGAAAGTGTTCCCCTTTAATCGTCAGGACTCAAAGCTCCAAGCTCGTTCAAGTAAAGGTCAAAGCTGTGATGCTATCTTATATGATCATCTGCATATATTTTTCACATTGTATGGATAACTGGTAAGCCACATATGCCTTCATCACACTACCTACCCAATGTTTCTTATTTCAAAAATCCCAGTTGTCATAGCATTAACACCTAGACCTAGGGGAGAGAAAAGTAGGATCCAACACTGCAACGATGTTGGCTCTAGGACAGCTTCCTTTTTATAAGGTTACCTGAGAAAAATCTTTGATGTCAAGAAGCGGTGACAAAGGGTACCTACAAAGAATTGAATGCCATTATTAAGGCTTGCATTCCATGCCTTTGATGAGAACTTAAAGGATCAAGCGGCCAAGTTGCATCATACTACTCTAAGGGTTTACTTGCTCAAGAAGCAAGGTAAATGGCTCTCCAAGAAGGGCTAGAAGGAGCCCTAGACCTAGGGTTGAGGAGTATTTGTTGATGTGAAATGACCTAGACCTAAGAATCCTAGAGAAATAAGGTTTTCTGAGTAATCCTTGTGAAGTTGGAGAAACAAGGTTGCGGGACCACAAAGAAACCCTAGTGGACCCAAACAAGGTCAAGGGTTAGGGTGAAACTTCAAACAAAGGGCCTTGACCAAGTAAGGTAGAAGAAAAGGATCAAGGAAATGAGATTTGTCTTTAATTTTCAATGATATGATCCTTAAAGAAGCCACTAACAAAGTGAGACCTAGGGACAATGGTCCTTGAACTAGGGCTTGGAAAAACTCGAGATTCCACCAACTAGTTATAACTTCAAATTTGGAGGACTTCTTAAGGACACACCAGCGCAGTTCTAGGCCAAGTTTCATCAATTTTGGATTGCTACAATTGATTTTGTGTGATGCCCTAAGAGACACTAGGGATAGGGCTTAGAAAATAGGAAAGGAGGTGAGAAAGATTTTCGTTTTGGTGATCACCTAGGACTAGACTAGTGCATATCCTATTGGGAGAATGGAGTCAGGAATGAAATTGATTCAAGGTTTTTGCTCTATCAAGGAGCCTAATTGCAACTTCGCATGCCCTAGCGAAGCAGCTACCCAGCTACAACAAGGCTTTATACTTCGACTTGCCAAAAGAATGGAGTTTTAGGTTTCAAAGACAACCACTAGGAACATTCACTTTTCCTTGTCCAATAAATAACTCATGCAATAGATCAAGACTACAAAGTGATTTAATATTTTCACATGATTTAGAGCACAAGCAGCTTCATCATGCAGTATTTCATACATTAAACATTTAATGAAAATTTCACATAAAAGAGAAACTTACATGGCAGAAAAAGTATATCCATCCATTACATTTGCAAGAGAGAAGCTCCAAAATAGAATAGCATCAACCCAAACATCAAAATGCATTCAAGAATCTCCAATTTGTCCTCCAAGAGCTATGGCGAAATTCTCAAGAAGAGATAATGATCCAAATCCAAGTGATGATCAAATGAAATGATCATCACATCAATATATATCCTAGTCAAGGGGTTTGATTCGCCTAATTAGGCTTAATAATGCCCCAACTAATAAAATAATGTGCAAAAATAACATTACTTGGTGACAAGCCCACCAAGATAGCTCCATAATACAAAAATAAGCCTCTCAAGAAGGAAAAATGATAGATACAACAGGTCGAAGGGCCAATGAAGAGGCCTAATGGAGTCCAATGAGTGTCAAGATGAATGAATGAGCTCCAAACATAATGATAAAGAGAGTGGCCCCTTAATATCCAAGCAAATGACCTTTGGTGCCCCTAAGTGGCTATGGGGCCACAAAACATCCTCATGGGTCTCCAAATGGATCGAACAAGCCTGTATCCCATCTGTAAGGGTTAGAAGAATGATGGAATCCCTTCCATTGTCTCCCATGGTGAGACACATCCTCATCTAGGCCCTAGATCATCTGCCAAGTTTGTGGTGCAAGAGTGTTGTCGGTTGGGCAAGGTGGTCCAGGTGCATCATCATCGCCAAATAGGTGGAACACAAGCAAGAAATGAGTGGAATTGAAGAATCCCATGAAGTGGCAATTTGCTCTCTGCTATGGTGGAGGCCCATGGCTCTCAACGCTCACCCTACAAATGCTAATATGAGCATCTAGAGGGCTTGGACCCCGTATAGGGAGACCAAACCCAAGATGAAGACCCACCTGCAATCTTGTATAAGATCCAATGCGTCCCCTCACCTTCCAGTACAACCAAACATCAGTGCAATTGAGTAAATGAACTTACAAATCATGGAACAAAGTGGACACTTCATAGTGGCATGCCATTCCATAATGGGCTTTAGAATGTACAAGTGTCTCCAAGTTCAAGAAGAAAGTTAACCAAGGACCCTATTAGGTGGTTTCAGCCTCTAAGGGGGTGATATGTCCATGGTACATCCATCAAATGGCAGGTGGCATGTGATATAATGATGGAACAGAGTGGGGCACTAGGGGATGTTGAAAAATGTAACTAGATTCGGTCTTCATTTAATG
Source organism: Pinus taeda (assembly GCA_000404065.3). Classification (NCBI taxonomy): domain Eukaryota; kingdom Viridiplantae; phylum Streptophyta; class Pinopsida; order Pinales; family Pinaceae; genus Pinus; species Pinus taeda. The sequence goes on along the minus strand of APFE030778688.1, from coordinate 7,686 downwards.
TATTTGAGTCATCATGAAATGTACTTGTCAAAAGAATAAAAAAAAGAATTTTTATTATTATTATTACGACTTATTAAAGCATGGGTTTCATGCTTGGGTCATCATTGTATTAGTCAAAGTCCCCATTGTGGACTCCTAGGATTAATATTGAGTTTATAGAGTCATTGTATATTCAAAGAGACCCTTCTTGGGCTTTTGAATCATGTAAAAAGGTTTAGTATTGAGTCAAATATGATTTATGTATCCTCCACATCAAGTCGGCCTAAGGACATCAATTTGATCTCCCTTGAAGCCTATAAATAGAAGCAAGTCGAATTCATTTGGAGTATCTCATCTTAAGCAAGTTCGATATCTCTAAGGAAGTCGAAGAAGTGCGAAGTGGGTCTAAGGAAGCCAAAGGAAGTGCGAGTTGGGTGGAGTCTAAGGAGAAGAAGAAAAAAGAAATTTTGGTGCCTCTCTCTCTTTGTTTCGTGCCCTAGTTTGGGAGATTGAAGTCTTCCAAGTTTAGTTGACGTCGGAAGTTGCCTAATGCAGGGAGCTACCTAATGTTGGAAGCTGCTGGAACAGAGGTCGAAGATCTCGAAAGTTGACTTGGTGTGGAGGGAAGGTTTGGTCTTTGTCTAGGGTGAAGAATCTCAAATAATACTATTGAAAGGAAGAGAATTTTGACTGTGTTTTCCCCTCGAGGGGGTTTTTCCCTAGGATAGTGCCTATATCCGGTGTCCATTGTTTTATGTTCTTTTGCTTTGGTAATTGCTTGATGAACTAAAAGAAAGAAGATATAAAGAAAACCTAATAAGAAGTCAAGAACATCACAACTAATTATCAAGTATAAGAAAATCTTTCTGTCTTTTTGATTTTCTAACATGGTTTCAGAGCTTTGGTAAAGAAAGAAGAAAAATGCAATCTCAAGCACTTGATCAAGGAATCATTCAAAAGAGTTATTCAAGGGAAGAAGTCTACCATCTTCAAAAACAATGTCTAACACAATCAAGGCAGAGAACAAACTTGAAGGAGCCCCAAAATACAGGTCTTGGAAAAAGAGGATTGACCTCATCCTTGAAAAGAACAAGGTGCTAGACTTGGTCAAAGGAAAAGTAAAGAAACCTACGAAGACTCCAGTGATGCTGAAAAAGTAAAGTTTAGGGAATTAGAATTGGTGGTCATCACTCTAATGGTAGAAGGAATAAAAGACAACCTTGTCCCACTCATAGCCAACATCAATCATGCTCAGGAAATGTATGAAGCCTTGTTAAAGTTATTCACTTATTAAGAACATTGGTCAAGTAGCAAGCTTGAAGAATGAACTAAGGACCACAAAGATGACTGAAGAAGACACAGTGGCCTCCTTCTTTGTGAAGATGGCAAGAATCAAAGATGATCTTTTGGCCATTGATGAACAAAGAACTCGTGATCACTGCTCTATTAGGATTGCCACCTACTTGGGGTGCATTTGCTATAGTACTTAATAGTTGGAAGGAAGCTCCCACTTTTGAAGAAATATGGACTACCTGCAGTCAAGAAGAATTAAGGATATCATTAGTTGTCAATTTTGAAAATCTTTCAAATGCCTACATTGCTCAACATAAAGGAAATTGAAAGGACCAAGGAAGAAAGTTGACATGTCCAAGGTAGAATGCTATCAATGCCATAAGGAGGATCACTAAAGAAGTGATTGTCCCGACAACCCAAGAAATAAGAAGAGAGAAATAGATCATGCTAACGTTGTTGAAGAAGAAGATCTAAAGAAAGCCAAACCCGAAGAATCTGACATAAGGGACCAGCACTACTAAGTCCTTTGTTTTTAGTCATAGATGTCCTATTTTGTATTTTTGATGTTTTAGAATCTATAGGTTTTAACATGATTTTGGAAAAGACATTTTCTTTTGTTTTACAAGTTTATAGGTATCCCTCAAAAGCTTTGGAGGAAGCCCCCAACATCTCCAAAAGACAAGTATCTCTTTTCCTTTCAATCTTTGGATTCATGTACTTATTTTTAGTTTTGATTATGTTAATACTAATCACCATTCTCCCTCTATTGTCTTGAATAGGGAAACGTCTGCTATATCCTCGAGTATGGAAGAGAGCCACCCAAGACAAGGTTTGTCAAGAAACAAGGTATGCCTTAAACTACAAAACATCGAATTCTTTAAATGTTTTATTCATATGACAATCTATTACGAACAATGTTATGTCTAGCTATATTGAATCATATTGATTCTTATTTTAGGTGATTCATCACTTGATAAATCTACCCCACTCGTATGCTTAATTGATTTTATAGAACCCTAGACAGGTTCTCTGGAAAATCCTAACCTAAGGGTATGCTAATGTGAATGACTGAAACCCTAAACTGCTTAGGGTTATTGAGAAATGTTATTTGAAGTCTTAATTGATGATGTCACGTTTGGGATTTTTGATATGATGAGGAAAACCTAACTTGTTAGGGTTGAATGATAAAGTCTAAAATCCTGAACCTTTGAAGTTTTGGTAAATTTGGGTTTGCTATGTTATTTGGAACCCTAACCCATTAGGGTTTGGTGGAATGTGTAAAGCAAGACACTTATAATGTCTTAGAAATAATTTCCTTGGAATGTGTGTTTGTCCGATCAATCCCTAGTTCAATCAAGTTTGTTTGTCTCACTCTTGTTGATATTTATGAGGTTGGATCTGACCAGCACATGATATGAAATGCCTATGCATGATGATGAAGTCCTAGATGTATGAGTTGATCTGTCTATTGATGATCATGAATCCTAGGGTTTGGAAATAAGCCCTAGTCAAAAGTTGTTTCTCTAGGATGATCATATTTGTGAAATTCTAGGGTTTTGGAGTTAAACCTTAGTAGAAGTGAAAATCTTTGATGTATGATGACAATGTGATAATTTGAGATTTGTGTAATATCGTTGAAATTTGATTTTTGGTTGTGATTGATGTTTGATTGAAAATCTAGGGTTTGCAACTAACACTAGTAGAAGTTGGTTATGTTGATGACTAAGTTGTGATTGGTTTTCATCTATGAAATCTAGGATTTGTGGGAAACATTAGTAAGGAGTCTAAAATATGAATTCTGAAAGTCGCAAGATGTTTTTGATCTATATTTTTAAATTGTTTCTAGGGTTTTACTATGTGGAAAGGTATGTCATACCTTTGGAAGAAACATTAAAAGCCTAGATGTAATGAAAGTTGTTATGAAGTAGTCTAAGGTTTAAGACTAAGTCCCTAGTAAGATGTTAAAAGAGTATGTGTCTCTTGTTTGTTTTGGTATCTAATATATAAGGTTGAAGTGCTTCTATAATTCTAATATGGCGAACTTCATGCTTCTATAGATTTGATTGTATTTACTATCTAAGATGTGCAGGTACACAATCTTCAATATGGTGAAGATGTTTGTTGATAAGCATGATGTGGATGATGACAACTTGGATGAAAATGATTGGAAGCCACAAAAAATTCTCTGATGTCGAAGTAAAGAAGTTGATCTCCCCAAATTAAGAGGAAGCCTGGATAAAGAAAAGTTGCCTAGTTGAAAGGGAGGGCATATAATAGTTTTGATTAGAGAATGTTTGAAGATACGTTGTTGTATATGAAGTAGGAAAGTAAAGTGAATCTTCTGTAAAAGATTCGATTGATAGTCCTATTATGTTGAGGAGCAACATCTGTTGTCTAGAAAACCCCGAAGGTTTGTATTTGATTATGTACATGTGAAAGTATATTATTGATTGGGGTTGTGTTTGTACAAGTGAATCTCTCAAAGCTTTTGATAGCATGTTGGTTACCAATCAGTTTGATTGGGAGAGATTGGTTATCCTTGATCTGCTAGATCAAGGAGTGTTGAGGCTTTGAGTGAATCATTCCCTGGGAGGACATCTGGCCAGCACTTTGTGTTGATGTCTAGGTCCCGAAGTTGGTAAAGTGGCGTTGGTCATTGAGCTCTGACACGCACCTGGATTTCTGGGTTGATGCTTAGCGAATAAACCTGATGGTACCTAGAGAGGCTAAAAGCTCAAGTCCATCTTATTCCCACCTAGATAGATTGCCCTGGTCAGGAATCTAGTCCATGGCATTGCAGTGCCTAAAGCCCTTCATGATTCATATAGTTGAGATCTTCCTTGTACTTGTATATAATGAATACCTCCCTAGTTAAGAGGGAGTGTTGAAAACTGTAACTAAGTTCGGTCTTCATTTAATGTATTTGAGTCATCATGAAATGTACTTGTCAAAAGAATAAAAAAAAAAAAATTATGATTATTATTACGACTTATTAAAGCATGGGTTTCATGCTTGGGTCATCAACTGTATTAGTGAAAAAATCAACAAGATAAAATGTATATGTACAGTTATAATTTACAAAAGGATAAGCTAAAGAGCGCAAGTAAACTCTTGTCTTTGCTTAGCCATCTTCAAACTCTTAGATAGCAAATGAAAGAAATGAAGTACAATGTTTTTTTAAAAGAGATTTAAATTTAGAAGTGCTCGACTTGTGTACAAACTATGTGCCAAAACTCCTGCAAAACCACTTTGTAAGATAAGACTATGAAAGCTCAAAGAACAAATGAGAGCTCCTTTAAAAATGTATCAAGAGTGGGCTGGTCTCTCCAAAGACTTCCCCTTACGCTTGGTTATGTGATCCCAAGAAGATGTTCCCACTACAAAATTTCAATCAATAATTAGTTCCATATAGATTTAGCAATAAACAATGATAAGAAACTCTAGAGATTTATTTAAAACCAACTAGAGCATTTTATACCTAGAGCATACTTCTAAATCAAATGTCAATGCAAGATAGCTCTACATTAGCAAATCTACAAGAGCATATGGAAACAAATTAGATCAAAGCATGAGTAAAATGAATTATACCAATGATCAACAATTCATCACACTCCCAAAGGAGGAACACCTCATGAATGAAACCCCAAAGTCTTTATTGATATTTTTGAAAGTGTACATGGCACCAGCGCTTCCGCAAGCACAATAGCTAGTAACCATCTGATACAAATGAGAGCTCAAGGCTCTATTATATAAAACTATGGAAGTCAATCCCAATGTAGAAGTGATTAAACAAGTGGCATGAGGTGACAATTTTAAAGATAAATTTGAATTTGTTGAATGGAACTCCAATGTCAAGTGTAAAAATCTAATTCTAACAAGTGGACATCATTTTTTTGTCCCTTATGTGCCAAATTTGAATTTTATAATGGAATGACAAGTGTATATGGATGGTAACCCATGTGGGGGCAATTTTCCACAAGAATCTCCACCAAATATTCTCCCAAATCCTACCAAATGTGTATTAACTCCACAATTTGAATTTCTCAGTAAGTAGCTTTCTCATTTAATGCTAAAAATTCGATTTTATTTGAGCACATGTCCTTTCTTTGATTTTAGGAGTCCACATCACCTTGGGACTTCTCTTTAACTCCCCCATAATTTTCCACTTCATTTCCACAACATTTTGTTGATTTGGGGTAGCATCGGATGTGCTCTAGCCACGAAACTTGGTGGAGAGGCTAAGGCACATGAGATCTCCAATACCTAGAAAGGGTTTGGGCAGATTCTAAACAGCTTGGGAAATATTAAAATAATTAATATTTTTAATGTAATCCCTAAGTTTATAAAATATTAATGTGAATTAATATGAAACTGTGTTAGAATGGTCCAAAAGTCATGGATCAAGCTGGATCTAATCTTAGCCGTTGATTAGAGACTTAATCTCGGCTAATGATTTGTCAACGAAAAAACTATAAGAGGAGGCTTGAGAGTCACTTGGAAGACACACTCAGTAGAGTGAAGAGTCTCAAATAATACTATTGAAAGGAAGAGAATTCTGACTGGGTTTTCCCCTCGAGGGGGTTTTCCCTAGCATAATGCCTATATCTGGTGTCCATTGTTTTATTTGTTTTTGCTTTGGTAATTGCTTGATGAACTAAAAGAAAGAAGATATAAAGAAAACCTAATAAGAAGTCAAGAACATCACAAGTAATTATCAAGTATAAGAAAATCTTTCTACCTTCCTGATTTTCTAACAGGGGAAGGCTCCAAGCCACATGCCATAGTACAAGGGTAGTTATGATAAAGGAAGCCCACACTTGGGTGTATGAATGCGGGAGGGAGAAATTGTGATACATGAGTTACCCCGACCTTTGTTTTTCCACCCTTCTTCATATGCCTTCTGTCTTTTATTGATTTTTTTTTTATAACTACTCGAGGCTCCAGGGGATGAGAGCATGATGTGTAAGATATAGCAGTGAATACTATTGAAATTTGGTACCGTAGGACAGGTGGTTCCCTAAGGCTTTGATCTTTGGCCTAGGGAAAAGTGTCCAAAAGAATTTAATTTTTTCTCCTAAAGTGACTTTATAATTTTTATAAAGTCAAATTTAATTTAAAAGTGATAAAGTTACTAAAGTCTAATTTTAAAGTGATTTTAATAAAGTCAATGTAAAATTAGAAAGGAAAAGTGACTTTGGAAATAAATGACTAAGTGGGGTGAATTAAAAAATAGAAAGTGAGATTTAAATGTGCATTTAATCTCAACCATTGATCTAAATCTATTTCAGCCATTGGATTTAGGGATCACCCAAAAGTCACTTGGATCACCCAAAAGTCACTTGGAGTTATATTAAGGGACAAAAAGGAGGAAAAGATTACACATTCGATTCAATTCTTTCATGAGCAGATTGAGAGAAGGAGAGCAAGAGAGCAAGGGAGATTTCTGGACAGTGAGCTGCGGAGTATCAGCAGCG